>APFE030636515.1:169746-229683 GCA_000404065.3 Pinus taeda
ATGATTAAAAATTTTATCATGTTTTTTAAATTAATAATAATAATAATAATAGGTTAAAATAAATTTATATTTTAGCTGTTTTTTTTTTAATGTGAGATGTATCATGAGGTAAGTGTTTTGACGTCTATCATGAATTGATATCTATCCTTATTTACTAGTCATTTAATTTATATAGTTGCACTAGTTAATAGATGGATGCTAGGGAAGAATCATGTTACATGTTTTTTTAAATGTATACATGTTTAACTCAACTAAGTTGGTCTCATACTCACTAAACACGAGGTCAATTCCAACAGTTACCACTCTAGCCCCTATGTGAACAAAGCCAGAGGTAAACTTGAGAGTTTTGAACCTTGACTCTCTTGAAACATATTCATTTTCATGGCCATCACCACTTAAATTGCCCCGAAGAGCTTATGCTAATTATATATTAAATTAATATGAATATTACCATTAATTTCTAAGTAAATATGATTTAAACTATATATAATTTTCAAAAATCAACATAGAAAACATAGTTTAAAACTATTTATAATAACCACAATATCAAATTCTAAATATGAAGAAAGAAATCTATATAATATTTATAAATACAATCATGTGTTGCAATTAGTATGTAAAAAATTACAATTACTATTGTAATATTATAAAGATTACTATATAAATATATCGAGCCTATTATATAAGACTTACATTAAATATATAATTAAAGTATTATTATTTAATTAAATATCTCTATATGATCACATGTTGACGGGGGGGAGCAATGGCTCTGCGGTGTGAGAGTATGTGTCTTTGCAGTGGTCTATAATGCGACTTTTTGAAAGCTTTTCTGGTGAGTTTTTCCGGTCAAAATCCGGCAGCAATTTATTGCAATCGTGAGTTTGATAGCTAGTTTCTGCACAATCAAAGCGTCCCAGGAGTTTTTCAGGGTGTTGAATCCAAATATGCAGTTAAAAAACCAATTTAACTGCAACAAATCAAAATTTAACCTCGATTTCTTCCGCCGGATTCCGTCACCGGAATCTCCAAAAAGTCGCATTATAGACAACTCCGTTCTTTAGGGGTCGCAGGGATCAGACAAGTGGCCTATGACGTAAATGTTTCACATTCTTCGCTTTTCCAGAATGCCTTTCGAGCATAAGTCTAAAGAGTGGTGATTTTTTCGGGTTTCCCTTTCGAGTTGCTTTCAGTTTTTCTTAGTGGGTTTCGAGGTTTTGTCCGTGGGACATTTCCTAGATCTCCTTTGTTGTAGTTTGAGTATGTTGGTTACGAGGTCAGAATTGTTTATCAATTTTTTTCTTGTTTACCTCCCCAGTGCTGATTAAGGAATGACTAGTGGTTAGACTTTGGTATTAGGGTTTTCAGTATGGAAGATATCATTGATTATTCTCCAGATCCACTTGAAATTGTGTCCACCTGGCAGTCTCCTCCACATCATCTAGTGGTTTTAGAGGAGTGAGGGACATTTGGCTCCTGGGTCTCTGAAATGGGGGGAGAGGTGACATCTGGGTTTTTGGAAGGTGAGGTTTTTTCCTCTCTCTTGCATCTAGAGGGTGTCATATTAGAACAACCCTCTTTTTTCTCTTTCTCGCTTGTATCTCATGAAAGGGTGCTTTCTTCGATTTGGTTTTTAGGAGGTTTGGATGATTTTTCTCAGGATGGGAAAGGAGTGGTGTTTCACCTACAACACAATTTTCCTAAGGCAACCATAGCCCCTTTTCATGAGGATGATCATTGTGGATATTTGATTGGGGCTGCTAGTTTTGGAGAATGCATAGGTATTTTCTGAAAATCTTCATGGATTAGAGTTTCAAGGTTCAGGAGGTTTGTCATCGGGCAGTGTTGATCTTAGTGGCTCCACCTCCCTAGGACGTTTTTCTAATTGTATGACATCTACAATAGAGGGGTATTTTGGAGGTTTTTGGGGGACTATGGAAGCCTTTAGTCCTTTAGCCTTTCTGAGAAAGGATTCGTCTGTTCGAGGTGAAGGAGGTTTGGTAGAGGACTTTGTTAGGGGTAAGGGTCTTGAAAATTTGTAAGATCATGAGGTCAATCCCCCTATTAACATATTGGGTGGATAGGGGTGAGCAGAGGTTACAGAAAAGGAAAGAAAGAAGGTGAAATGCACTAAAGTTAGGGAGGAAGTTAAAAAGTTAATGTTTGGGGTTGGCCTCTGATTAGATGATATCATGGACTAAGTGCTAAGTGGGCTATTCAAAAATCATGAGAAATTAGTCAGTTACGACTACATCTCATGAAAATGGTCATAGATGAATGACTTACTTAACATAGTTGAATCCCAAAAAAATGATATTTAATATAATGCTCTGTGGAAACCCCTAATACTTAATTCAAAAGAGTGAAGGGAACTCTACCTAAATGGTTCATGAGGCACAATATTTGATAATGTTTTGCAAATGGGGTAGCAAGCTAAGTGGGCTTGATTGTGGGGAAAACTCCACAGTTAAGTGCGTTGAGCCAGAGGCGATCTGGGATGGGTGACTTCTCGGGAAGTCTTGGTTACCAAGTGCAAGCCCCGGAAGTGATGATTGACGCTATGTGATTTATTTCACTAGTTTCAATACCACTTCTTCACCCTTGTGAGCATCACCCAATGCAATGAGTGCTAAGTGGACTATTCAAAAATCATGAGAAATTAGTCAGTTACGACTACCTTTCATGAAAATGGTCATAGATGAATGACTTACTTAACGCAGTTGAATCCCAAAAAATGATATCTAATATAATGCACTACGAAAACCCCTAATACTTAATTCAAAAGAGTGAAGGGAACTCTACTTGAATGGTTCATGAGGCACAATACTTTTTAAGGTTTTGCAAATGGGGTAGCAAGCTAAGTGGGCTTGATTGTGGGGCAAACTCCACAGTTAAGCGCGCTTGAGCCAGAGGTGATCTGGGATGGGTGACCTCCCAGGAAGTCCTGGTTACCGGGTGCAAGCCCCAGAAGTGATGATTGACGCTATGTGATTTATTTCACTAGTTTCAATACCACTTCTTCACCCCTGTGAGCATCACCTGATGCAATGAGTTCTAAGTGGACTATTCAAAAATCATGAGAAATTAGCCAGTTACGACTACCTCTCATGAAAATGGTCATAGATGAATGACTTACTTAACGCATTTAAATCTCAAAAAATGATATCTAATAGAATGCTCTGCGGAAACCTCCAATACTTAATTCAAAAGAGTGAAGGGAACTCTACTTGAATGGTTCATGAGGCACAATACTTGCTAAGGTTTTGCAAATGGGGTAGCAAGCTAAGTGGAATTGATTGTGGGGAAAACTCCACAGTTAAGCGCGCTTGAGCCAGAGGCGATCTGGGATGGGTGACCTCCCGGGAAGTCCTGATTATCGGGTGCAAGCCCTAGAAGTAATGATTAGTGCTATGTGATTTATTTCACTAGTTTCAATACCACTTCTTCACCCCTGTGAGCATCACCCAATGCAATGAGTGTTAAGTGGACTATTCAAAAATCATGAGAAATTAGTCAGTTACGACTACCTCTCATGAAAATGGTCATAGATGAATGATTTACTTAACGCGGTTGAATCCCAAAAAATGATATCTAATCATGGAAACTACAGGTAAAGTGTTGGTAGGTAGGGTTAGGGATCAGAAGTATTTGATAGAAAGATAAAATAATTGTGTCAAAGAGGAATGGGGAAAGATTTCACCTTTGCTCTTGGTTGTGGACAAGAGAATGGTTCGAGTTAAGATTCAACTTGGATTCTGAAGCTAGTTGGGTTCTCTCAAGGTTCTAGAATATCTAAGAAGTGGTCTCATTTGTTTGATCCAAATCGAGAGAATATTGGAGTAGGTCCGGTGTGGGTTTGTATGCTTAGTTTTCCAATGCATTTTTATAAATGAGATGTTTTTCAGTTTATAGGAAATGAACTTGGGTCTTTTTTGGATTACGACAAGTCTTCTATGAGACAGGAAAGATGGCTTTCACAAGGTTTTTTGGTTAATATCAATACCAAAGAAGGTTTGGTTTCCATTTTAGATCTCCATTACCAAGAATTGTCTCATAGACAAATTCTAGATTATGAGGGGGTGTCGTTCTGATGCAAAAGATGCCACAAGGTGGGGCATGTGCTGAAGGATTTCCCTCTATCATATCGAGGAAAAGGAGGAAAGATGCAACAATATTTTTCTAATGTTGGTATGGTCAATTTTTCTTCAGGTGTTTTGGAGGAGGGTGGTGTTGGTCCAGTCATGCAAGTTGGAGGACGTGTTTCAGGTTCGGTGCAGGTAGGTCAATCATCTATGGAAGCTCGAATCCTGAATGATCATGTGTCAGCTCAAGCCTTATCTTTGGGGTTATCTTCCAGCAGTGCATCTCTTGTCTCCGGTAATTTATCCTCTCCCTTTCCTCCTTCCTCTATATCTAGTTGTATTACAAGATCTTTGGCTTCCTTGTCTATTTATTTGGGTCATTCTGTGAGTAATATATATTCTGTGCCTGGTTGTGTATGAGTTTGTCTACTGTTTCACCCCTTCTCCCTCCCTTTCATCCATAGTTGATTCATCTTCCCAATTTGAGGGTGGTTCTCATTATTTTTTAGATCAAATTCCAAATCGTAGGGTCCCCTGGATTCCATGGGAGGGATTTTCTCTCTTTCTCCCTCCAAATTGTCAAAATATTTGCAAGGGCGTCAATCGAATATTTCAAAATCTAAAGTCTCGGGGAGTCAGGATATAGTGGTTGGTAGAAAACTATCCTTGGTTGGGCTTCTTAAAGTGATGCAGACCCTTATCAATGTGTCAGGATGAAATGCATGTAGAGGATTGGCTAGCTCCTCTAAGCATCTAGCCTTGAAATAGTTGGATTTATCGTCTCATCTGGATGTTCTCTTTCTTCAAGAAACATTAGGGATAATTTTTAAGGGTTTAAAAGTGTTGGATAAGATGTTCCTGTGGTGGTGTTTTCAGGCAGTGGATGTAAAGGGTTGCTATGGTGATTAGGCTATGGGATTCAGCCAAAGATCTCTAAAATTCCTCAGTTCCTGGGGGTGTGAAGGTGTCATGGCATAAAACATTTTCTCTATGGAATTTGGTAGAATGTTCAAGTTGGTTAATGTATATCGGACTTGTTGAGAAAGAATCCCATTTTGGGAGGCCCTCATGAAAAAGGATTTTCTTAAGTCTGAAAATTTAATCCATGGGGGTGATCTCAATTTTTCTTTAGGCCTTTCAAATATTTGGGGTGTTCATGCCAATGAGGATGTTCTTTCTGATTTTTTCTCTCAGCTAATAGAGGTAAATGGCTTGTTTGATGTGGAGGTGGTTAAGAGGAGCCCGACTTGGCATAATATAAGGGTTGGGGAAGTTATGGCTGCTCAAACAATTGATCATTTTTTTATAAATTTTTCTCTTCTTCCCTCCATTCCTCTATTTCATCAATGGGTGGGTTTAGGTGGCTCTTCAGATCATCATCTAATTTTTTTGGAGCCGCGGGTAGGTTCCAAGAAGACAAAATACGCTTTTAAATTCAATTCCAATTGGTCAAAAGATGAGATTTTTGGGGCTTTGGACCAGGAGCATTAGAGGCATTGTAATCATGAGGATGGTAGTTCATATGCTGCTATATTCCCTAAAAACTTATATCAACTCAAAAAAACTACCTTGGAATTGGCAAAGGAAAAGTCCCGAAAGGGGGAGAAGTCTCTTAGGAAAATTGAAGTTGAGTTGGAGAAATTGGAAAATCATGTGTTGCAAGGATATGGCTCGAATGAATCCAAACATAAAATCATACAGTTAGAGGCTTCAAGAAAAATAATTCTAGAGTAAAGAAAGGAATCGTAGAGGTTGGAAAGCAAGGTGATTTGGCTCCAGGCAGGAGATGAAAACACAAAATTCTTTCAAATTTTTGAAAAGGGTAGGAAAGTTGTCAATACTATCCAGGACTTACAGGTTCAGGAAGGGGGAACAGCCACAAGCTTTAGCGATCTAGCCAGTCTGGGAGTAAATCATTTATGTTCCTTATTTAAAGCTACTCAGGAAGTATCATTGGTATAAATTATCTATACTACTCGTATTTTCCATCTTCTTGTTGATGATGAAGTAATTTGGGACTTGATGGCTCCTGTGTGAGAGGAAGAATTAGGGAAAGTGCTTCACAGTTTTAAAATAGACAAAACTCCAGGCCTCGATGGTTGGCCTATAGAATTTTATGTGGATTTGTATGACCTGGTGGGTGTTGACCTTCTTAAGGTTTTTAGGGAAAGTAGAAGATTGGGTTAGATGTATGAGGCTTTCAGTTGGACTTTTATAACCCTCATCCCAATGATTGATGCTCCAGGGTCCTTTTACAATTTCAATCCAATTTCTACTTGCAATAACATCTACAAAAATATATCTAAAGTCATAGAAAATCATCTTAAGCCTATCTTATTGAAGTTTATATCGAAGGAATAATTTTCCTTTCTTGAGAGAAGGAAAATTCATGAAGCTATTGGTGTTGCCCATGAAACCCTGCACAATTTGAAGACTAGAAGATTCAAAGGTATGATTTTCAAGATCTATCTCTCAAATGCATACGACAAATCTAGCTAGTTATATATCAGGATGTTGTTAACTCATTTAGGCTTCAATATTGATTTCATCAACTAGGTCATGTGTTGTATAACTTTTGTTTCGTTTGTTGTGTTAATTAATCGCTCTTCTTCACATTTTTTTCATGTTGAAAGAGGGCTTCGACAGAAATTCCCTCTCTCACCTCTCTTGTTTGTTTTTAATCACTAAAGATTTAAGTAAGATCATTGATGAAGCAAAGCGTAGAGGATACCTCAAAGGTGCTATGGTGGATGATTTTTTATTTTTTTTTTTTATTTTTTTTTTTTCAGTAAAGATTTATCATTGATGAAGCAAAGCGTAGAGGATACATCAAAGGTGCTATGGTGGATGATTTTTTTTTTTTTTTTTTTTTTTTTTTTTTTTTTTTCATAAGTAAGATCATTGATGAAGCAAAGCGTAGAGGATACCTCAAAGGTGGATGATGTGGATGATGTGTTTCTCTTTAGTGATGGCTCTTGAAAGCACACATCAGCTCTTTAAAATGCCTTAAGTCTCTTTTGTAAGCCAACTGGGTTGGATGCTTTAAAATGCCTTAAGTCTCTTTTGTAAGCCAACTGGGTTGGATGTAAATATAGACAAATATTCTTTCTATGAGTTGGATTGTTCCTTGGATGAATTTGTTTTCACGCGTGCCTAGTTCCCCTTCAGGAGGATGGAGTTTGAAGACAATCCAAAATATTTAGGTTTTCATTTTAAACTTAATAGATATAGAAATGAAATATGGTTATGGTTATTTTCGAAGATTAAGAAATGTCTAAAGGTATGGAGTTTCAGATGGTTATCTCACATAGGCAGATTGGTTCTTATAAAGTCAGCTATAGAGGTTATTCAATTTTCTGGATGTCGCTTGCCTGGATTCCTAAAGGAATCTTAAATTTGATTAAGAAATGTTGTTGTTGGTGGAAAGGTATTCAATATAGAAGAATCTTTTCTCGGGTGAATTGGGATATGATTTTTCTTCCTAAGAAATGGGAGAATGGGGTCTAAAGAATCTCTATGGTTTCTCTAAGGGGCTTGCTACAAAAGTGGGATGGAGAATCATCTCCTCTTATAGCTTATGGATAGAGGTCATGGTCAAGAAATAAATTTATTTGTCCTCTCTAGAAGATTTGATTAGGAATTTGAACAAGCGTAAAATCAATATTTATGTTGTTTATAAAGCTATGGTATAGTCTTTCCATGTCATTGAAAGTGGACTTTGTGTGGAGGGTGGGTTCTGGTGAGTAGGTGAAAATAAGCTAGAATCATTGGGTTGGATGTGGGGAAAATTTTAAGATCCCTCAAGATATGATTAATTTTCTGGCCGATCGAGGATTTCAAATTTGAATCAGGTAGCAGACTCGGAGTCTACTTCTATTTGGGCTCAAGGTTGGTTATCGCCTCTGTAACAACCCTAATTTAAAATCCATGTAAAATATATAATGCCATAGTGATGGGACATGTATTCCAAGTTGAATGGTGGGAAAAACATCCTAGTGGGTGTTCATTTGGTTTATTATGGCTAAGGAAATTAGCAAAGGAAATGGCAAAGGCTTTGGAAAGGAAAAATGACATTTTGGCACATTTATTTATGAAAATAATGGAAATTAGGATAGAAGGAAGGTGAAAGGTCACAAGTTGCATGTGAAGAGGAAAATGAAGGAAAATAATGGAAAATCAAGAAAATAGATGCCTCATTAATAAAAAGGCTTTTGAGGATCAGTGGGTAAGCTTAGTTAGTTCACTTTTGGAGC
This sequence comes from Pinus taeda, assembly GCA_000404065.3. Classification (NCBI taxonomy): domain Eukaryota; kingdom Viridiplantae; phylum Streptophyta; class Pinopsida; order Pinales; family Pinaceae; genus Pinus; species Pinus taeda. Next base: position 178,082 of record APFE030636515.1, read on the forward strand.
TCTCTCTCTATTCTCTCTCTCTCTCTCACTCTTGGACACTTAAAGTTTTCTTGGAGCACTCTTGGAGGGTGTGGCATACTTGGATTTTTGGAGAAAGAAGGCAAACAAAGAGTAGGAAAGTGCAAGGAGACATCGGGATTAGCAGCTACAACGGCTTTGGCTTGCAGGTACCAAGTTGCATGTATGTTTTCCTCACTAGTTCTGGCATGCATGGCACATGCATGTGGTTTCTTGGTTACGATCTGTCATTGGCATGGATGATTGCTTGTATTGACAGTGGATTTGCCTAGCCTTGCCATTTCTTGGATAGCTATGGTGTTGTGGGTTCATTTCTTCGTTTTTCTAGTTGGTTCTCATGTTTCCCTTCGCTTGGGTTGAGTTGCTAGTTCCTGGAGCCTTGGTTGGACAAACGCTTTGGAGCCCTATAACAATGGGTTGAGTTACTAGTCATGTAGCCTTGGTTGGACAAATTTTCTAGAGCCCTTGGCAGGTTGAGTTAATAGTTCTGGAGCCTTGGTTGGGCAAACACTCTCGAGCCTAGTAAAATTTGTGGGTTGAGTTACTAGTGTTGGAGCCTTGGTTGAAACAAATGCTCTAGAGCCCTGGAAGGCTTGGATAGAGACCAATCTGATGATGGTTTTGTGATGTCCAACCATGAGGTGGAATTTTTGTTTTTATGACTTGAGGTGGAGGGCCTCTGGAAGCCCTGGATGGTTTTGGATTGATGTGTTCTATGAGATATGGCATGAGGGTGACTGGCTGAAGAGAGATTTGGCTCAGCCATGTCTATGGTTAGGTGGAAGGTGGTAATCCCATACTGGGTTGGCTTTTGCATCATTAATATGAGGTTATTTATCCTCATACTTCTATGAGTAATATACTAGTTTATATGTGGATTCTATAGTTATTGTATCCCTCATATTTTTGTTGTTATTATGTTAGTTATGAATATGTATTATGACAATGGCTATGTATGGATCCCATCATGTTTTTCTTCTATATGAATGAACAATGTATCTATGGCCTAATGGATGAAACTGCACCTAAAGTAACAAGGAAACAATGCCTCATAGCGAATCTCAACTAATTATGAGACCCTTGTTCTCAGATTTGTTATTTACACCTATAGATTAGATATTCATGATATATTTGACGAAATGCTTTTCATGGCTAGTAGGGGTTCAGTCAAGGTCTTATTCAAGTAATTGCATTAGTATTATTATTTCCATGTTGTCTTATTGTTATTAAGGTGTCATTCAATTATTGGCAATGACCGGGGCTCTGGGCCTAAAAATGTGGCTTAAATCTCGGGGATGTTGGCACAAAACTGGGCATAATAGTCCTTGGATGTTGGCTTGCAAGCTTGTGAGAGCATCCAAAGGTCCCTATATGCTGGCATGCCCATAGCATGAGAGCATCCAGAGGTCAAGTGATCCAAAACCTCAGTGGCACCTAGGGGCTAGTTGGCATAAAAGTTGGATTGGTTCCTTAGGGTCCTAATGATGATTTTGAATGTCTGTATGGTGTGTTTCCATTAGTTCCACTTCGTTAATGTGACATAAGAGGTTGAGTCAAACCATAGTTGCCTCTTGTCGCATGTTTACCCTGGCTAGTTGGTTGCTTGGGTAGACGTGGGAGGAGCGTGTTATAGCCTCAAGCTTTGAACCTCCCCAAAGAATGGCATTAGCAATGGTCTAACTACATGTGTGCCCTTAACATATCCCATGTCAGAATTCAGAAGGAAGAGGATGAGATTCAATGGATTCTTTCGCCATCTGGGGTTTATACTACAAAGTAAGGCTATCTCAATATTTTCACATATAAGGAACCAATGGAGTTTTCCTGGTGGTGGAAATATTTATGGAAGTTGTGAATCCTGCCAAAGGCTTGTATTTTTCAGTGGTGTTTATTGGAAAATAAAGTTCCTATAGGGGAAAATCTCAAAAAGTACAATTTCGTTGGGCCTAGTTAGTGTCCCCTTTGTAGAGGAGTGGAGGATTCGTTGGATCATTTGTTTCTGTTATGTTCTTCTACTCATCAAATTTGGCAATCAATGGCAGCAGTCATTTCTATAAATAAGCAGTGGCAAGGTATATCCTACTCGAATGCCTCGTCTTCTTGGTGGCATTCGGTCCCAAATATTAAAATGAGGAATTTTCCTCTATTTTTTAGTTGGGGTATTTGGATCGAAAGAAATTCCCTCATCTTCCAAGAGAAGGCTCTATTCCCAAACCGAATTGTCGGTTAGGTGGTTGCCATTTCCAAATTGATCTTGGAGGAAGCAAAGCTAACAAGGTCGCATGTTATTAGGGGGAACAAATTGATAGGTTAAGACCTTGAACCTCCCTTGACACTCTTCTCAAAGGGATTACCTATGCGGTGGGGGATCAATCCTTTATTTTCTAGAAAATCATTATTTTAGACTAAAGAGTGGATTGGGTTGTGGCTCAAACAATTATGCTAAGCTTTTAAATTTAAATCTTCTCCTTCTCTTTGCTCTTAAAAAAGGGTGTCGGTAGCTGCAAATTTTTGGCGATTCTTGAGTGGTCATAAATTGGTTTAATGAAACATTTGTTTGTCACATGCACACACTCAGGCCCATTTTGGATCAAGTTCTTTTTATTAAGCGTAATTTTGATAATATCTACTATCATCATATTTACAAGGGGCCTAATTCCATCGTTGATGCTCTATCCAACGAAGGCTCGCAATAGGCTTGGGGTTCATGGCAGATTTTCGAGCAAATAAATGGTGAACACTTTGAGCATTTTCATCATCCTTTCATAGAGGGAATTGCTCCTGTTTCCGTGTGAGTTTGAATTTTTTTATACAGTTCTTTCCTAGTGGTCCTTGCCTCGTGATCATTTTTTCCTCTAGCAACAGGTTCTTGGATATATATATATTGATACTTGGTCTTTTGTCTTATGTGCAAAGTGGATCAACATCATGTTATATCTCAGACTTTTATTTTAATGTATAATGTTAATTAGTGATGTCTTTCCTAGTCAATTTTGACTACGGAATTTTTATGATGATCTATGTTGGTACATGTCTTTTTTATATGCCTTTAGGCATCTACAATATGTAACTTAGTTATTCCTAATATGCCTTCGGGCATTTACAGTATGTAATTTTCATTTCTTTCTAATGGAAATTATTATTTTTCATTAGGGGGATTTTTTAATTAAATATAAATATAAAAAATAATAAAATATTACATCTTGTTTAATACTATATATATATATATATATATATATATATATATATATATATATATATATATTTATATATATATATATATATCTATATATATATATATATATATATATATATATAATATATATATATATATATATCTTTATTTTTGTCGTTCAAACCACTTTCATTATATTTCCAAAAAGAGTTGATTACATCGTTTGCTTTATCCATACTCCCCACCTCACTCTGAACACATTTTTTGGTGAGGAGAGACTTTTCCTAGAATGAGAAAATTATAGATTTTTTCCTACATACATAGAGTTTCCTTTTTCCTTTCTTTATATACATGAACAAAATTACAAGAAAAAACACAAAACAACACCCATAGACTTACAGATGTGGATTCTCTTCCACTCAAGGAGCAACTAGAGGATTTGCATTAGGCAAGGCATGGTATTCTATATGGTCCACCTTGGCCTCAATGTCATAAAGTATGTCCATGATTTGATGTTAACAACGCTTCTCCCTTCCATGGCTTCCAAAATTTCCTCTTGGCCTATTTGGAGAGAAGTGAAGTATGCCATATATTCCATGTGGTATTCATACCTGTGACGGTCTATAATATCCAGTGAGGTATGAATTCCTCTCAGTTGGTATGCAATGGATGACAGAGAAGGAGGTTGATCTAGATGGTTAGACGATGTTACTCTACCTTCGTGTAGCCCTGCCTCCTCAACGTTAGTGTCTGTATCCTCATCCATCCGATTAGCCCCAATACCTCCTCTACGATTTTGGTCCCCACCTCGATGCAAGTGGACCCTTTGTCTTAACATCCCTCTCCTTTAACACCTCACATAACCAACCACCACATAATGCACACAATAGGCCCAACCACCTTCCACTACAAAGAACCACTCCCCGAAACTCCTCAGAACATCCTCTGCAATGAAGCAGTAATCTCTCCCAGCAGGAACTAGGCACTCCCCCCTGCCACAATTCCTCTACCCAGACACCACAGTAGACCTCGATGGCTCCAGTTCAGGGAAGCTCAACAAACCACCCACCCCGTCACCCACTAGACCAAATGTAGCCTTCACTACGAAACTCTCCCCAATTCCAAAGAATGCTCTTAAAAATAAAGACCCAGAGACAAGACTACTTACAGAGGTAGCCTTTGCAGTGACCTCTATGTTTCCTAAATACTTAGAAAAATTACTAGAATTGTTGTTCAGAAAAGGCAAAACTCCCCTTTTGAATAACGGTGTTCTCCCAACTTCCCCTGAGCTCCCTAGGAAATTCGTACCCAACAACCACCCCTTAACAAGAAGATGGCCTAACATAGAGCATACAACCCTCCAACTAAAATAATATCACCATGCCCACGCCCCTTCAAATAAACCTCTTCCCAAAACTGCTAGGAGACAAAGCACCTCTCAGTCCTAAAGAGTCACCCGGGCAGGTGTCTTTGGATGCCTTGTTGGGCGCAAAGATCTTATCGTCTTCCTTCCCTTCAATAACTCCAGAAACTAAATAATTAACCCACTTATGTTGATAGGGAAAATGGAGCAGCGACCTACCAGCATGCTCGAAACAATCCCTGTGAGACCACAAACTACAAGGACCACCGTCGTTGTTGCTATGAGCAACCCACCACACTCCCTTCCTATTATTATCATCACATTCAAAAATCACTCTCTCCCCTGACCTCTCTAGGGTCCCAGATTACTATCTGGGGACGAAATTTCGGATTAGAATTCCCAGTAACTATGTCGACAAGAAACACATATGGACGCCAATAGTTTGTTGCTCCAAAAGGGTCTCCCTCATATACCTCCCTTCGTAGCTAGAGTACCATGTTCTCACCAGATCCACAGTTCATCACCCACTCTGCAACTCTCATCTGTGAGGTCGACCACCAGAGGGATAAGCACCAAATAGACCACACTTCTTGTTGTAACTTTTTCTTGTCGGAGAAAAGTTACAATTTTTTTTCTAAATTTTGTTAATTGGTTTCTTCGTGAGACCCTCAAGTATAAGTGAACCTCGCTGAAAAAATTATTTTTTTACACATGTTTATGGGGTATTATTTATAATAGTTTTGATTTTAAATGAAATTTATTTTTATTAAATATATATAATTATATTTTTTATAAAATTATTTATTTAAAATATTAAACTTATGTTAAAAATATTGGGTCAGACCCAATCTCTAAGTACGATAACCAAATTTATTACCATATATTACAGGGGTCGAAAGTCAAAATCAATAATTCCATTCAAACCTATGTCCCCACCCCGAATTTCACACATTAAAACACCATAATTTATAATACCTAGAGATGTGTGAAATATTAAATTGATGGTTTGTAGGCCCCCAACTATCTAAATTTTAACATACCCCCCTCCGCAAAGTTGTTTTATTTTTACGTCAAAGAATTTAATGTCCGATAATGGAGGGAAGATTTTTATAATCATATTTTTCTAGAATGAGCTCATGGGTGAGAGCTTGAGGTAAGAGCATGCTAGATCAACAATTGAAACATATATTCGTGCACGTACATGTTCCAGAAGTACATTTCAATATAAATCATGGAGTTTACAATGCTATAAAGAAATATTTACTCCTTGTGGAATAATGTTACAGAGGTGAAAATGAAATTTTACAGAGCAGACAAATAAATGTTTTATGTTATGGATATAAGGAGGAAAGGAATTATAAAGAGGAAAATGCATGTGAAGAGAAAATTTGGATTTTTTTTATCCAAAGTTTGTACATAAATAAAAAGGGAGATGAAAACATATTTTCATAGTTTACCTAACATGCTTGGAGGCATGGCTTTCAAAACCATGGGAAGAAAATGAGTAAGTGGTTTGCACAGAAAAATAAAAATTATTTCTGACGTTTCATTATTCATAACTATACCAAAAGTGGGCAAAACTAAATATGAAAATAGTGGATGGTTTGGGTAAATTGTTGTAAATTTTATTTATGAAATTCATAAACAAATAAATGCTACGATGGAAAAGTATTACAAGACATTGTTTTCAAAACCATGGATGGTTTTACAGAGCAAGGATTATTTAAGCAAATATGTAGGGATTTAATTTATGAAAATCATGAAGAAAAGAACAGTTTTACATGTCAAAACAAGACATAGTTTTCTATTGAAGACATGGTTTTCCAAAACCACAGGCAAGATTTATTTTTATGGAAATATGGAAATATAATTTTTTACATTTTTTAGAAATGTTTTTATTAAAATATCTTATTCTCAAAAACTTAAAATTATTAATTTTGAAAATTAAAGAGTGACACAAAATCAATGATTTCCAAATCATCTCCAAATTTTACGCAATGGTTAAGGGCCTAAAAGATAATCAATTAAATTATCAAAGGACAAGGGATTAATCAAATCTATAAAAATGATTAGTCAACCAGATTATGGACATGATTTTAGCATATGAAAAAGGAGGAAGATTAGCAGTGATTCTTATTCAGATTTAGAGGCAAAGATATTAGCACTCAAAAAATTCCTAGTAGCAAAAGATCAATAAACTAAGGATCAAAGTGCAGTTCTCCAACAGACAGTTTAAGCAGCTCAAGATTTCAAGGCGAAGACTTGCAAACAACTCAAAATCTCCTGTAGTTTTTAAGAGATTGTTTTTAATTTTAGCATATTGTTCATATTTTTATTAGAGAAAGCTAGACATAATTAGCTTGACGTAATGCTCTATATATTCTTTAATTTTCATTATAAAAGGGTTGGCTTTTGATGTCAAAACCCTGTCATTTTTGTAAAGACTTCTATTGCAAAGTTTTTAATTGAAGATTTATGGCTTTAGTTTTATGACATAATTTGTTTCTCATGTATGTCTTTCAAGTGATTTCATAATATGTTTCTTCATATGTTAGAGGTAATATAGAAGTTAAGGTAAGGCTAGGTTGACTATCAACCTCCCTGACAACCCACTGCAAAGTTATCATCTACACTGAGATTAGCTAATTGAACAGTATGTTTAAATTAGCTCCTCTGTGTCATTAAATTATTGCCTTTTGTCGCCTCTTAAACATATTTATGTGGGTTACAAAGATTATCTTATGTGCATCTACTCTTGTTAGATGATTAAGTATTCACGGATGATACTTGGTTATCTAATTTCTCTGTTATTCTTCTACCAAAATTTTTAAAGATATGTTATTCTGTCGAAGTTGGACGTTGACACTTTGATAAGGCCTCTGCAAGAGAGGGATTTATTTCTGAGCAGAGATTGGATACTCAATCCTAGATTTGGTCGTTGTGCTTCATAGGTTGTTGTCCAGTGACGGTTAAAAACATTAAAAACCTAATAACACTTAAGGGAGCCCCCTCTAGTTTGAGGGTCATCTTTAGCCTAAAGTTTGGTCGAGTTGGTTTCTCAACCCAATTTCGCAGTCAAGAACTACCATCAAGAAATAGATACAACACTGTCATCCAACTTTGTCTTGAAAATAGCACCCTCTACCATCTGGATTGCATGAAAGGAGTTTTAATCCCTCGTACCACCCTCATTTAAACTAATTCAAGCACCCCCATTGGGGATAACGTTACTTACTATTATTTGTATTTTGGATAATAATATTTAAGGCAGTAATGTAAATTTTTATACCCGTCGAAGGCAGGGTTATATTGTTTTTTGTTTTGGTCAAAAAATACTTTGACCTCCAATTAGTTTTGAAATTTTTAAAAAGTTTATTAAAGTTTTCAAAAGAAATAAAAATATATTAAACTAAATATTTTGAAAACTAAAAAATATTTTTTTTATTTTTAAAATGTAAATTGTTTTTTTTTCTAATTGGTTGATGGTTATTTTTATGTGGTTTTAAATTGAATTATGAGATATTACCAATTATATTAAAAATAACAAATCTAAAAAATATATATATTAATCAAGTGTCATAATTAATAATTGTTATTGCAATCTTTGCACAACAGAGTGCCAAGTGGATAACATCCCACCATAATTTAAGCAAGTACTTGCATAAAAAAATGTGGGCAACTATCCACATGCATTATGTTGTACTAATTATTATCCTATCATTGATAGTATAATGCATTTGATATGCTTTTGACTTCTAATTAGTTGTAGAGTGGACTCAAAATTAAATTTTTATCTCTAAAGTAAACATTATGAAAGCAATTCAAATTATTTTTTTTAATATTTTATTGTATTTATCTGGCATTTCAATGGATGCAGACTTTTTCCTCTTATTGTGTACTCTTCCTCCTGCCATAGATTGTACCAATCATAAACTATAAATGATAAGAAAGGAGAGGTCATGTATTACATTAATTTCATTCTTAAAATGCATTCTTCCTCCTTGGAAGATGGATTGTACCAGTGAGAAATTGTATCGTGTATGGGCTATAGTTTTGGGCAAATCCTATTTCCAACTCCACTGCATTATAAATGCAGTCTGACATGCAAGGGGAATAGGGGTTGCCTTGGATTTATATTTCTCTCAAAGTTGACTTTGGCATGTTAGCAGCAAGGCAACCCCTATTCCCCTTGCATGTCAAACTGCATTTATAATGCAGTGGAGTTGGAAATAGGATTTGCCATAGTTTTGTGGTTGTTAGTTTTGTGTCACTATCACCATCTAAATCTTTGGTTGTCGTCAAAGTCAATGAAATTGGTTATTTTTCCAGCATGTATGCAACTGAAAAGTACATGCGATCATCATGGGAAGAAAATTTGATCCGTATATGCACCACCAATATGCAAGAAAAAGGAGCGTTCACTTTATTTTGTTAGTATGAGCGAACTTTTATTTTTAATTATGATAAGTGTGTAGGTTTTCTGTTTTTAATTTTATGTAAATTTGTAAAGTGTTATTTTTCTCTTATTTTATTTTTAAAAAAATAATGCATTTAAACTATTCAATTTTTTAAATTTGAGGCTACACTAACTTTAATACATGAAAATTAGATATTTTTTTGATTAAGTGTTAACTTCCTCTCCCATAAGAGTGTAATGAGTAATGATGACATAGAAGAATAAATCAAGAGTTATCATATTGTCTTTATTTGGTTCTGAGATAACCTACTGCATAACTGAGTTAGAGAGTGCAATTTTTATATAATGCAATTGCTTTCGAGATAATTAATTTTTAAATAATATTATGTTGTCCTATGATGTTGTTTCTACTTCTTTAAAAATGATATGTTACAGCATGGAAAATCGGGAAAGTTTTCTTTAGTCCATGAAGCGTTGGTGGTATCGTAAACGTAATAATGGAAGTTGGAACCCTGATCCCGAGTTGACCTCAACTTGTCATGTCTCCATTTCTTGGCTCAATGGGGTTGGAAAAACAATCATGAGGTGCGGAAATAAGTATGAAAAAATTGCCCACATACACCAAAACAAAATCTTCTTGCTAGGGTGAACAGATTATAGTTTTTAAAGCTATGTTTGCATTGTCATTGAAATCAGGGTCCGACTTGCTCTTTAATTGTACATATCAAGACTTTACCAATCAGTAAAATCTAAATTGATTGAATTCTAAATCTTAACACTAACTTGAATTCAATATTTTTAATCTCATTTAGCTATATTTAAACTAAGCGGTAGGACTCACTACTATGTAGCACTTGCTAATATATTTAATTTCCAATTTACTAAATATACCAAGAACATATTAATTTAATCTCAAACTTAACCCAAATCACTTTAACTAATCACTAATTTGCAACTCTATTACATTTATAACAATTCCACATATTTAAAATGCTAACTATCTTGAACTCACACTCAACCCTTCTTTTTTATTGTTCCTTGCACAATTGGAACTTTATCCACCGTAAACTTATCATAATTATGAGATATACCTTCCAAAATCTCAGATTTGTGACTATCAATTTTAGCTTCTATGGCTTTTTTATTTTTGAAATCGTGATTATACAAATACATATTTATCGCCTTTAACTTACATTTATTTTTATTTTTTAAGTTGTGTTGTGTCAATGCTTGTTACTTGAGAGGGGAATGGTATCAAAAAGTGAGGGGAGAGAAGTTGTGAAATAAGCTAAAAATATTATTAAAGTTTAGTTGAGTATTTTTATGTCATTACATTTTATCTTTTATTTTCTTTTTTTTTTAATTTAATAAATTTCTAACAACAAATTATATACATATATAGAAACAATATTTTTATAACAATTTACTTTCAAAAGGAGGAAGGTTCGGAACAAGATCCCCCCATTCCCCAAGAGAACTATCAGATCCACGAGGTGCCAGAAAATGTGGAACATGTAACAACAGATCTGATGGACTCTTTGCCGGCGAAGATACCAGACACATCGGATACCAGTGGCGCCAAAAGACAACATTCGTCAGACCATTCAGATTCGGATAAGGATAATCCTCGCCCTGAGGAGGACACCTCAATTGTATTGTTTTCTTCCTTACCGACTCAAGGGGAGTGGCAGAAAGTTGAGAAGAAAAAAGGGAGAAAAACATAATTTTCTCCCCAATGTACATTATTGTCTGGTCATTTTCGTTCTGGTTTTTTTTCTTTGATCAGCAATTTTTGACCTGCTTTTGGATATGCACTTTAACATCTACAAAATGTAATTTTGTTATCATTAATAAAATTACAAATTTTCCTAGGGGAAAAAAAACAATTTACTTTTAAAATATACTTTATAATAAGCACATCCAATATATATATATATATATATATATATATATATATATATATATATATTATATATATATATATATATATATATAATATATATATATTATATATATAATATATATATATATATATATATAATATATATAATATATATATTATATATAAAATAAAATAAATTAAACAATATATCAATTACATTTATATATAAATAAACATGAAATTTAAATAAATACACTTCGCATGAGTTGTTCATATCAATAAGAAAATTATTAAAATATATTAAAATGGTTATCAATTCAAACAACAATAACCATGTAAATAAAGCAACTCAATTTTAATATTTATACAAAGCATTTATCTATATACAATTTTAATTCTTTATTGTTTTTACTTTAATTTAGCTATCAAATACTTTTTGCATAAGAGACACGTTAAGTAGCAATGTTGCATATTACACTTGTTATATTTTGATTTTTGAAAGAAAAAAAACTTGGATTACATGAATTTGATATCTTAAACTTCTAATTGCAACAAATTTCTACTAAATTTTAAACAACATTTATTAGAAAATATACTTTAAAATATATATTTCATATAAATTAAAAGAAAATTAACATCAAAAATACATTAAAAAAATTGTCTAATCAACACATGTAAAAACGCTAAAAAAATGTAAATATTTTCACTAATATTTATTTGATATTAAAATAAAATTTAACTAATAAGTGAAAAATAAGCACATATAAAAAAACATGTTATAATATCTACTTGGTAGTATCTATACCAATGTGACATCATTTTTCTAGAGCATATGTAATGACTCAACATTAGTTAGTTATGGAAATATAATAATAATAAATAAATAAAAAACATGTGTTAATTACGTTGAAGGCATTTTGCTCTGCTGGCTTTCAATGTTCAAACATTGTTTACTCCAGTGAATCAGAGAGCTTAATTTTCTTCCTCCACGCACCTATCCAAGTTTGAGACGTCACTAGTTTTCATTGCACCTTTTTCTATTCACCTCTCTGCGGGCTTTCAATGTTCAAACATTGTTTACTCCAGTGAATCAGAGAGCTTAATTTTCTTCCTCCACGCACCTATCCAAGTTTGAGACGTCGCTAGTTTTCATTGCACCTTTTTCTATTGGCCTTCTTCTCTCGCTGGAAAGTCCTTCTTGTGTGGAATTTTATATCAACCTCCTTTATCATTCATGTTAATTCCTTGACATTTAGGGCATGGCCAAGACGAGCCATGGAATGGGTCAGCATGGAATGGGTCAGCTCTGCTGCCATGATGTAACCATCGTCGTCTTTGTCAAACACATGGAAACTCGCATGCAGCTACTCCTCCGAATAAGGTGATGCCGAAATGACCTCGGGCGCAACAAGAGTGACAAATTCCGAGAATTTGATGAGCCTGTTATTATTTGTGCACCTATTTCTCTTGCTTGGCTACAATTTCTTATTGTAATCACTCCTCGATTTAACCTATTTTAGTCTCCTATGAAAATTAAGACAAATTTCAATTTCATTCTCACAAAGCAGAGGTATCATTCTTGACGCTAGTTATGTCAATTAATTTCCAAAAATCAGAGGAATGGTGCATGTGGAATGCATATTATGTGTAATATGAAAATTTCGATGGCAGTTTCCAACACTTATCTGGAAACACGAAAGTTTACATAAAGGCAGTTTATGGACACTTTTTGGGAACAGTACTTTTAGATAAGCATTGGGAAATGAATGGACGCTTATCTAGTACAATACTTTCATATAGTCATTGGGAAAGGGAAGGAAAACAGAAAATATTCTCGAACCCACTTTTGGATAAAGTATGAAATCAAAGTTCAATAGTTCAAATGACGAAGCATGGTAGGCTATAGTTATTGACATTTGGTATTAAGTGTCAACAAAGACCCCTAAATCACAATTCATCTGTAATGTTGCAATCACACAAACACTCTAGGGACACCAAAAATAAAATAAAAAGGAAAGGAACATAATCTTACCACTTTGCTCCATCAAATCTATTATTGAAGAATAAATCTAACATATACATGGTCACTTTGATCTATTCTTTCCCGAAACAAAATGAATGCAATCAAATAAACTGAGACCTAGATGATAATCGCATCAAAAGAAACAAACCCAGTTTCTCAAATTTGCTCCAGAAAGATATACATCCTTACAACGCTCTTCCTGTACTACTATAGTCATGGATAGACAACCCAATATTTCCAAAATGGGTTAGAGTTATATTCTTCTTTCTATACTACTACAATCTCAGATAGACAACCCAATATTTGCAAAATGGGTTAGAGTGATATTATTCTTTTCTTTAAAATGGTTGTGTTTGATAATCGCATAAAACAAGTGAAATGTAAAGAGGCCAAAACCTAAATCAAAATTTTGAACACCCTGAAACTTGAAATTGGTCATCTAAGGCTCACACATCAATTATGCCTAAGATGGTTGCATATATCACCTTGCAACCTTTCTTTTGTATTGCTATAATGTTGTGACACATACCTCATCAATTCTCGCATGTGTACTTAGTTTTGCATAAACATAGGGACATATGAAAAATATTACATAGATCCAAAAAAAACATTCAAAACTTGTCATACATTCATCCTTTCAAAATGGCCACAAGCTCTCGTTGTGGTTTTTGTCGAACATCATAAATATCTCTCACAGTTGCGTGATTTGGCCTTTGTCCACACTGGAGGAAATGTCATTGGCAATTGCTTTCTCTCATTTTCTTCAATCCCTCTACACTTTCAATTGTGCGTATGATTGGGGATTTTATGAACTCCATAAAATATTTTCAAGTGCTCGCAAAAATTTGTATCATGGGTCTGAAGGCCCCATCATGATATGGATTTCGCTATGGCCAACACTTCAATTTTTTCCCCTGTGTTTCTATTCTCGACTTCTTGATCTTTCGGCATTCCTTTGCACCTCTTGGTGCAATTGCTAGTATCTACTATATATTATTTATACCTATGTGTTGTCATATGTGATATTATTTTCCTAAAGCATATGTAAGGGCTCAACACACACTATTTAGTTATGGAAATGTAAATTAGGTAGTAAAAAGAAATGTTTGGGAATCAAGTTAATTTGTATTGTGATAAAAATGAAAGTTAAGTAATTTGGTTTGTAAAAATAAAGTCAATATTCTAAAATTTAATAAATTTATTTGGGAAAAATTATATATATCTTTAATAACATAATATTAATTTAAATTAAAAATATATTAAGTAAATTTTCATAATAAAGACATACAAAATAATTTTAACCTTTTTATAAGGTTAAATTCCACATACATGTCATTGTCATGTATATTTAGGAAGATGATGAAACCTTAATAGGGCAATGATTTAGTGTGTCTATGTAGACAAAAATAATATAATGGTAACATGGATTTTTAGGTAGAAGTTATAGGGATCTATGGCAAGGAAGTAGTGCTTTATTAGTTGAATTTGTAAAGGAGTTGGCATATGGAGCATGCAACAAATAAGTATCGTTATGTGGGTGGGCACCATTGAGGACTATAGATAAGTAGCCTATACTTGTGTGAATTTGGAGTGCGTTAAGATGTCATGGATGAGTATTCTTGTTTTGTAATTATAGTGGATAATATACAAGGTAGCACATCACAACAAATATGAATATGTTATCACAACTACAATGAAACTATACTTTACTATGGCAATGAATAGTTAGGATTATGACGTAATATTATAAGCAATATAACACTTAAAATACTAAAAGCAACTTAGAAAATAAGAACATAATTGCAATTAAAAGAGAATACCAATAAGTCATTGAACTCATGGTGTACCCTAAAGAAAACCATCTTGGGAAAATTTAGATAGAAAGAAGGATTATGCCCTTCTCTTGTATTCTAAGATTTATAGGGAAAATTGCAAAGAAAGATAAACACTCCTACGGAGTGGATGGACATTATGGCTTAAATAGGATACTACATAATCATCTCCTTCCTCTTCTATGTTTTGACATCCCAATCCTTTTATTTCCTTGTAATGGAACAATGAATCAATACAATAAGGATAAAACCTATTCCTTCACTCATGACAAGGTTTTTAACATGTTTTTATTGGCATTAGGGTCAAGGTTATGGTCTTTTCTCTTAATAGCTATTTAATGAGGTTAGTATTTTAAACGTTCTAGAATAATATTTAAAATCCACATATGTGAGTTATGCTCAAGCAGATGTGAATCCACATATGTGAGTTATGCTCAATCAGATGTGGAATCCACATAGTATAGAGGTGGTCGGTACATGCATCAAATTGGAGGAGGCATAAATCCTCATATGAACTACAACTGAGGTGCACTTTGAAGCGTTAGAAAATTCTTGACAAATTATAGAACAATAATAAAGGTTTGTGAACTATGTTGACCACTTTTTCACCCCAAAACGATAATTCATTGTAGAAAATACAATCTCGAAGTTTCATTACCCAAATAACCAAATCATAATCAACCCTTAAAATGGCATAGACAAACCCTTAGCTCTGTTTTTCAACAACCAAAAGTACCCATAATGATTAAAAAATATATGGTGATCCATTTTGAGAGGCTTTTGGTCCTCTAAAGCTTTTACTCCCAGAGTATATGAGGAAAAAGTTTTTCAACTTTTTCCTTGTAGTCACCACTTTGATTTAACTAGCTTACTAACTACTTGTAATTGATCTAATATTCTTTTACAAAACCATATCATTTTATAACCCTTTTTGTGAATTTTATACTAAATATTTTATGAGAAGAAAGATATGTCCCTCATTTTCCTCAATAAGCATGGATGGATCGAATAATTTTAGTTATCCACATTTATAATAAGAGAGTATATGTCCATGTGTGGGGTTAGAATGAACCATTAAGCATTGTTTCCTACAATTTCCAACACTTCAAAAAGCCCATATTGTAGAGACTTGAATCTACTATCGGATCCCTGCAAACTCTTCTTGTTCAAGAAAATACATTTAGTATCCTATCTTGAATCTCTTCTCAATACTATCCTAATCAAGGATAGCCTTGTACTTTTCACATGATTTATTTAATGTCTCTTTCAAATGGATTTGTTAGATTTTCTCTATGAACCTTCCAATACTTAATTCTTCACTTATGGCATCTTATTTAACTCTTCCTTGTTTCCCATATACAACATCTAGAGGTGTTCAAGGTGGAAAATATCCAAAATAGGTTTCAGGATGAGGCTCACTAGTGGAAGTATGGAATAAGTCCTATTATGAGAGTGTTGTATGTAGATGAAATTATTATCCTAGATCCTTGGGTGATTTTGACAATAACACTTCAAAATATAAATCAGTGCCATGTTCACCACTTCTATATATGTATTTTCTTATTGATGGAAAGTTATACATCTCTTGAACAATGTGTCTATGTGCCTATCTTTTCCCAAATGTTAGTCCAAAAAACATGAAACAAAATTATATAATTTTCAAAAATGATGCTTGTTTGTATCCCAAAGTACACCCACACATGCTCGAAGAATATGACCTCTTTTATCAAGCATAGGATGCACATTGTACTAAATATTTCCATTAACATAAATAGTTAATCATCTATACACTTGTTTCTTGGAAAACCTTACATAAAATCCATGGATAAACTTTCTCATGACCTAGTAGTACATGTAAGGGGTTGTAGAAACCTCATTTAAGTTATTATGTTTACTAGCATAATGGAGCATACATCCTCTAATGAATCATGCTACATCTTCTTGCATTCTAGGCTAATACACATGCCTCTACAAAATGCATATTATGTTTCCAACACCAGCATGACCTACAAAATTTTGGGTATGAGTTGAGACTTACATTGTATTGTAACACCTTTAGGTACACAAAGTTTATCCAACTTGATGAGTAACTTATCTTGGAGACAATAGTCAACCTTCTTTTTATTATTCTTCATGTTGTTGGCTTTGTGCAATTGATGAAGTATCTACACAAAGTCCTCATCTTCTTCATATTCCTCTTTGGATGTATCATCTAGTGAAAGAATCCATGTGCATAAGAGAACCCAAATGTTGGGTCCCTATAATACTAGTGATTACCCCATTACTATTGTAGTTATACCCCTTATTAATATTGTTGTGCCCCTATTGCCCCCATATTGTTATTACTGTGCCCCATAGAATCCCTCTATTGTTATTTTTGTGGCTTTATATTATTATTGTTAGGTCGGCTGGGTTATATTGTGACTCCTTAGACTCCTATATATAGAAAGGAGGTTTTTTCATTTGAATTATCCAAGAATTATTCATTTATGTAATGTAAAGGAGGTTGCCCCATCAAAGAGGCTGAATTCTAAGGCGTTGATCTATCTTTTCTATCTTTTCTTGAGCTGGTTTCATAACATAGGTACATCAAGGTAATTCAATGTACCACTTGGCTGCTTCACCTGTTAGAGTTCATTGAAAAAGTCGAAGACGAATAAAATCGTCAACGTATGAATTAGAGGAGTACCAGAGGTGGTATGTCATCATGTGGGCTTGTGGATCCTCCTTTGCTTTTCCATAAAACTTTAGACAATCTCTTGAAATCTTGGATGGAACTGGAGGCAAGTATGGAGAATGAAGAATGGGATCATTCATGAGTTTAGAGACATCTGGTAGCTCTAATGGGCCTAGACTGCAAAACCCATCTTTGTTGGTAAGGATTTTGTTCCCATAGTGGAGGATTTTGTCCATATGAAATTTGATTTGCCCCCATGGTAGGTTACCTTGCCCGTAGGGAGGAATATTACCTCGATAGCCTTGATACTATCTAGCCATAGGCTTCTGATAAGAAACATACAGGTTAAAAGGTTGTTGAACCTGTTGGCCTTGGACAGATGGATTTTTCACCTCCTTCCCCTGGACATAAGGGTGTTGAACCTACTTCCCTTGGACATAAGTATTTTGCACCTTTTTCCATTGGACATAAGGATTCTGAACCTATTTCCCTTGGACATAGGGATTTTGAGCTTGTTGTTGCAGGAGTTGACCTTAGCCTTGTAAAGGTTGACCCTGTTGATATGAATACAAGGGTTGTTGCTTCCCAGGTTGACCTTTTTGCTACAAGGGTTGACCTGGTTGCTGCAAGGGTTAGCCTTGCTGTTGTAAAGTTTGTCCCTATGGTTGCATAGGTTGACCTTACAAAGGCTTATTTCGGGAAGATTGGTGAACAAACTACGTCTATGGATGCAAATTTTGTTGCGACTGTTGCAAGGATTGCCCCTACAGTTGTTGTAGTTGTCTTTGCTACTGTATTTTCTAACCTTGCTGCTACAAATATGGCCCTTGTAGCTGTGAAGGTTTCCCTTGATTTTGTAAGGGTTTCTCTTGCTATGGCGAGGGTACTTGGACATTTCCTGGAGCAATACCTTGAAATTTCCCAAATTGGATCTAGCCACATCCAATAGGCAAGATAGATGGACCAGGCTGGTCCAACTTGAGGGACGTAAGAAGGATTTACCATCACTAGTGAACCATATGGAACATGAGGAGGTTGGAATGGACCCTGACCCACATACAACTGCTAGTACTGGACGTTACTTAACCCAGATGGACCAGCAGGGCTCGGATGTTAGTATTGGACATTACTCAATCCAGAAGGACCAACATAATTCTTAATAGCACCATAAGAGGGCTAGTTCCTTCCAACCATCTGAGCTTGTGAGCCACCCACATTGGTTGTGCTAGAAATCATGGAGATATTTGGATCTTTTGTCCTAGGCATTGGTACAATATGTCCACTTACTGGAGGATTTGAAAAACTTACACATACTTGACTCGAGACCGTCGGTTGAATCAGAAGAGTCAGTTGAAATGATGAAACAAGCGGATTCAGAATGGTGGTTTGCACCCAAACTGAAGTGACTACAATATGCACATTCAGTTGAGAGGTTGAATTCTGAATGAATGGACACGAGGTAGGCATAGCACGAGACAACCATATAGGGGTATGATACAACGATGAAGCACTATGAGTGCCCAACACCAACTGATATAGAGAGTTATAACCATGCAGTAATGTATTCCCACTATGCCAAGGGTAAATTCTCGTTAGAAAGATTCCCGTGTAATGGAAACCTTCAGGAGGAAATTGATATCCCTGTTCATCAACAACGTGAGGAGTGTGTGTAGAAGAAACCTCTGAGTGACTCCATGAGGAGACTAGAATATTTCCTTATGATTCCATGAGTGGAAATAAACGACGATGGGCAACCAAAGATGTTCAACGAGATAATTCTAAATGAATACCCAATTGATTGTACGAACTGTACAAATGTTGTAGTGATATCACAACATGATTGAGCAAATGATTTGGAGGGAAAACAATGAGTCCTTGCCGACCTTCAAGGGTTGGCAAACTCTCGGGAGTTTGGATAAGATTATCTCAAGATTCCAGGCTAGATTCGTAAGGTGACCCAATATTAGAGGAGGACAAGATGACAAAGGTTGAGTAATCAGAACAATTCCAAGTTCAACACCTTGATCATCGAGTGACTGTGGGAGTTTGTGAAGAGGCTCTTCAGATGATCTTTCAGATGGAGGAGTGGAAAAGGAACTAGGCAAACCTCATGGTTCTGCCACAATGACTTTGTCTCAAATAACAAGAGAGAAGAGGTTAATTTCATGGCTTCTTCAAAATGTATTAAATGTATACTCATGATGTGGTCTAGAAAAAGAGTATCAAGAATATGATGTGATCGTTGGAAAATATTTTTTAAGACACTCAAACAGATTGGTGCCTTTTCATGTTTTAAGAGTCGAGAAAAACGCAAAGATGACTCTATTGCTTTTTGTTTGAACGAGTTTGAAAGGACAAGTGCTTGATGATATTTTAAATTAGAGAGTTAAAAAGACCAAAACGACTGCTCAGGATAATCTAGGCAAAAGGATTACCAGGTAACTGTGAACTGCAGAATACCTCGTGACAAACTGAGAAGTACGGGTATGAAATCTCCTCTAATGTTGTGTTCAGTGTATCATGTTTACAAGGTGGAAGACTTAGTTTCTTATGGATAAAGGATTACAAACCTAGTGGGGTCTCGCTTTATATACATGACAATATACGGAGCATAAGTCCGTACTAGTGTTGTCTAATGCCGAAGTGAACAACAACTACTAGGTTTAAAGATGTCGGAACACATCTCTAGCCTAGACCTCTAAAATGTGAGTGTTAGGTTTCAAATGTGCCTTAGGTTAATTGAATACATTTTAAAGTTTATCTTGAAATTGTGTCTTAGTTTTTAGCTCCTACCAATGTGACTCAAAAAACTTCTATATTTAGCTAGATGAGACAAAACCCTTTCAATTCAATGAATGTCTACTCTAATGAGAGTAGAGAAAAAAATCAATGCAAAAAACAAGCAACTAAAAGCAAGATGACTCTTCACTACTTCGCTTTTTGAAAACAAAATAATGAAAAAATATTTCCACTTCCTATCTTCCTATCAAATGCACTTCAATTAGCCCTTTCAATGGTAAAAGAAGTCCATTTCCTTTCGATTGCAAAATGATGATGCAATTCTAGCTTTCAATGATGCCACTTAATGCAACATATCGATTCAACAAACTAGAATTATGTACTTTTCAATGGAATGATAGGATGAAGCTCTCACATAAACACTTCAATGAATTTTTTTTGAACAATGAACATTAATCATATGTAAAAGATGAAAAAGAGAACTCTTTCCAAACTAGACGTTCAAAGACTCAATAGAAACAAGATGAGCAATTGTAATCTATGCTTGAAAAGAGACGTTCAACCAAGAGAAAAGCAAATGAAACTTTTAAAACATGTTCAATTGAAACCAAATGTAGGAATTTACAGGGTAAGTTCCTCAGACAGAACACCAAAGGACACTGCTCACAAACAGATCACAGATCAATACACTAGTATTCTTGACGTGGTTAAAACCCTCAAAGAGGGAAACAATCCATGGCCTGAGCCAACATGGCCACTTCAGGCAATTTATTAATAAAAGAATGAAAATTTACATAAGATTCTCTCATGAAGGATTACCGTACAAATGATCCTCCATTCTCTTTAAATAGAGATCATGGACCAATCGGTGTTAAGCCATGAATCAAGTGTCGGTAATACCGAGGAGAGAATGAACCATCTGATCACTACATATCGTGACCATCAGATTGTAAGTTACAAAAGTATATAGTAAAGAAACACACTTTACCTAACTCTACACTAGACCAAGTTATACTTAACTATTTCCTATGTGTCAAAATATCGTAACATCCCCCCTTAAGAACAACTTGGGATGGGATTGAAGGATGTACAAATATGACACAATAGGAGAAGGAAGGAGGCACTAGAGCCTATCCCCCCTTAGTGAGAACTTCCTGAACTCCAACCATAAATTGAATTTTAGTAAACTTTGCCTCTGTGAGAGCCTTTGTAAATATTTTTGCAACTTGATCATCTGTTGAACAATATTTCAATTCAAGAACATGGTCATGAACGAGCTTTCTGATGAAGTGCATGTGCAGTTCAATGTGTTTGCTACGCTAATGTTCGATTGGATCTTTGCATGTTTGAATGGCACTTTGATTATCACTCCAAAATGTAGTCGGATGCTACTACTGGAAGCCAAACTCTACCAGGATCTGACAAATCCATAAGGCTTCCTTACTAGCTTTTATGGCCCCATCTCTACTTTTGCTGAAGAAAGAGAAATGACACTTTGTTTCTTGCAAGCTCATTTAATAGGTCCTAAACCAATAGTGAACACATAACCTGCAATAGTCTTCTGATCATCAACGTCACCAGCCCAATCAGAATCAGTGAAACCAACCAATAGAGGAGATGCTTCTGCACTGTAATGAATCCCTAACTAGACTATACCTCAAACATAATGAAGTATTCTTTTAGCTTCTTTCCAATGATTTTCGTGGGGGTTTTTCATAAACCAAGAAATAAGGCCAACAATAAAGGAAAAGTCAAGATGATTATGGGTTAGATACAAAAGTATTCCTTCAAGTTGACAGTATAAGGTAGCATCAACTTCAGGGGATGTACAAGTGACTGAAAATTTGTCTCCATACTGAAAGGGAGAAGGGGCTGGCTTACATTCTTCCATGTGAAAATGGCATAGAAGATCACAGGCATACTTAGACTTCACATGGTCATTTCAAACTTCCTTTTAAGGTTGGACTTCACATGGTTTATAAGGTTGTGATCACTACCAGTGAGGATAAGGTCATCAACATAAAGAACAAGAATGATAAGGGACTTGCCCATGTTCTTGGTGTAGACAGTATTGTCAGAATGACACCTAGAAAAGCCAATTTCTAAAAGAAATCTATCCATTTTGGCATACCAAGCCCGAGAAGAATGCTTGATACCATAAAGAGATTTCTTAAGCCAACATACATAGCTGGAGTTTGTTTGTACAAAGCCAGTAGGTTGCTCCATATAGATTTCTTCATGCAAGTCCCCATGCAAGAAGGAAGATTTAACATCCATCTGATGGACTTCCCATTTGAAAGATGCAGCAAGGGAAAGAATAAGGCAGATAGAGTTGATTTTGGCAACAGGGGAGAAGGTTTCAGTATAGTCAATGCCTTAAACTTGTGAAAAACCCTTAGCAACAAAACGGGCTTTATGTTTATCAACTTTCCCATCTAGTCCATACTTGGTTCTGTAAACCCATTTGCATCTAACAAGTTTTCATCCCTTTGGTAGAGGAACACGATCCCATGTGTCATTGTTGGGGAGGTAAATCCCCTCTATGGATAGAGGCGATCCCTACTAGCCCAAGTGGGGTCTAGCAACAATCAAACAACGCTAACACGCAGGTTCCTAATTGCAAATCAAAGGCCAATGATGAGGGCCTACCTGGATTCTAACGCTAGCACTTGTAGAAGATTCGACGCTCCCGTTCCTTCGCTCCAGCCGGTCACAATACCCACGATCCTTGTGAACGGACACCTGCACATGCGAAGAACGACACAAATACAAGCATAAAATCCAATAAATGCAACTATATATCAGTCAGAAAGGATATGACTCAATCATCATTACAAAAGACAATAAGAGTGGAAGCATAATGATAGTCGTATATTACTGATAAACAAAGAAGAATACAACCATAGTTCTGGCGTCAAATCCTCCTTTGGCTGGGTGATCAGTAGCACATGCCTTGCAAAGCTTGTTGGGAATGGGGAACAAGCCTCTCTCTCCTTGGTTACATGGACAAGAATCTCCTCACTTTAGATTTAGCCTTATGGGAATGAAGAAGGCTTCTAGTAGCATGAGCTTAGCAATTCTCAGACTTTGGGACTTAGAATTTGGAACTAGCTTGTCAAAGGCAAAAGGACAAGCTTTTATAGATAGAGGAGAAGGATTTAGGATTTTCCACAATATTCATGGGGTTGGTTTTATCACTAAGAATCTTCCATGAGAGGTGGAGAACTACTTCCCTCCTATGGAGATTCGAAGCCAAATTTACCCAACTCAATATAGATTCAGTTCATGAGTGGGTTAGGAAGAACCTTCATAAGTTTGTTTGTTAAAAACTTTACCCGACTGGGCTGGCACGAGTGTGACTCTGAGACAGAGCACCAGCTGGCGCGCCCTCTTTGGAGGATTTCCCCCATTGGCGTGAGTGATACACAGTGAAATCGTGCCAATGGAAAAGGGCCATTTTTATGGGTATTTTGCAGAAGGTGTCTTCAAGGCATATGAAGTTCATGTCTAGGGGAATACAATGCAAGTGTTTCCAGGTCATGTCACTTCTCACAGGTCCCAGAACATGTCCTCCAAGGTGCGGGAGAAGGGGAAATAGGGACGGTGACAAATTACTGTGTAACAGATGCCCCCTAAAGAAAGAGGCCCGGGAGAGAGAGAGGGGTGAAATGCTTTACAAGAACATGGCCAACTGAAAACACTGCCACCAGAGAACCTGCATGAAGAAGTACAACTGATATATCAAGTACATGATGTATGTGGTATGGGCGCAACCATCCATAGAAGAGTACATAAAAATCTGGATCCAAGGTATGGGCGCAACCATCCAATAAGGATCGATAAATAGACTCAGGCATGGTCGCATCCATCGAGGGAATGAGTCATGTAATGATCATAATAATCCACAAAATCGCAACCTGGATCTCAACAGACAAAATCCAGGGTCTTGCGCTCCATCTCGACCTGAAAAAAGTACAAGTTCAAGCATGCGAATATGGGAGTTGAAGTCGAACATGCAAGAACATCGTCTGATTACCAGTCAATGATGGAAACTGTTAACAGACATGAGAGGTACCACCAATAATGACAATGGTCCTGAAGGTACTATAGGTACAATCTACGGTGTGCGAATCAATGAGCTGGCGTCGAACACCCATAGAATCATTCGATCAGAGTCCAATGATGAAAACCTCGCGTCGAACACGAAGAAATGACCATTGAGGCATGCAGGCTCCAAGGCACCTGAAGGGAGTCTCTAAGTCAACTTCCTGGATAATGAGTAGAAGTCGACAGGAAGTGACCTTGATTGAAGGTGGGCCATAATGTTTCCCACATCATCGAAGCGAGACAGAGAAGGATAAAAATGTTTTGTGAATCACGATTATGTGAGGTATCAGAGGGAGGTTGAGTATTCTGCAGAGGTCAACTTCTCTTGAACATATTAGCGGCACGATAGTGGACTAGGCAGTATTTGACATCAAATGATCAGAGGTCATGGTGATAGGGCAACGAGTAGATGAGAGGTCAAACAAGATTACCCAAACCCACGGAGGCAAGTGAAATGAGATGAGATGTCCCCACCTAGACACGAATGTAGACAAGTGCCATGTTCAAGAGCGACATACTGCCGACACGACAATAATTGTGGTTCCATTTCCCCACCATTTCTACCGAGTACCCCGATTATTTTTTTATGACAAGCTTGACAGGGATAGGATATGCTTGAAAGGCGTCATTTCGGTGGAATCCGATGTCATTAAGTTTTAACGAGTCTGAAAAAGGAAGAACTCGGTGTCTTTTCATGTTTAGAGAGTTTGAAAAGAAAGCGGAAAAGTAAACTCTAGGGGTGTCCTTTTTCGTAAAGTTGTGTCTCTCGAGCCCGAAAAAGTATAAAAGATGCTTGAAAGAACCGCCCGATCATTATGATCGAGGAGTACTTTTCATGAGTAGTGATTTCGATCTGAAAAAGTAAAAGAGCGATCGAAACCACATCGCTTCAAACCGTTAACGAACCTGAAACGACAAGGGTCCGATGATCTTTTTGTCTTTACAGGGTCGAAAAAGGGTTTAAAGACGACCGCCTCTCATTTATGTTTAACGAGTCGAGAGGAATAACTCGACGTTCTTTTCATGTTTAGAGAGTCAAAAAAGAGCAGAAAGATGACTTCATAGTGACTTTTTCGTGTATTTACCGAGTCCAAAAAAGTATAAAATACAACTCGCTTCATCGCCTAAGTCGCAGAAACACCTGTCACTTAACAAAAACGAGTGTAAAATCCATTTTCGACACAAATATATATTAAAATATTCATAGAAAGGACTTTTAAAACCTATTTACGATTAAAAAAGATATAAATAGGTGAAAATGGTAAAAACAAGGATTACTTTTCACTTTTACCTCATTGAGTGTGACATTAGTGCTTTTGGTGTGCAATCTTCAACCGATGATTGCGACAAATCCGGGTGACCATTCGGAGCGCCGTCAGTTCCAGGTAAGAGGCCTCCTCTCCTAATCCATTTTTGTCTATTTTTAATTTGCTTTAGCTTGTTTTATCATCCTCTATGGAGGGGATTGTAGAAAGTAGGGTTGTGCCCATTGGCACGAGTTTCGGGCACAGACCCGCGCCAATGGGGTATTTTTCTACAAAAGCTCGTGCCAATGCCCGAACGCACACAATTTTCAAAATTTAAAAATTCTAAAGTAATTACACTGCATTTTTTAATTCTCTAAGGATCTAATTTGATGTTTTGACCTTGTTATTGCAGGAAAATACGCAAAATGGTACTCCAATGGAAATAAAGAGAGCATGACCAGGTAGACACATTGGCCATAGCAGATGAAGACTGCATGGAAGCCCTTAGAGCTTGCGGGCTCAAGAAATGCTTTCTCCTATCCTATCTATGAGCTCAGCTAGAGCTCTTGCGATATTTAGTCAACCTGTGGGATGAACATGATCAAGTTCTCCGCATACGGGACCAAGTACTAGAAGTAGACGTGTCTAACGTCTATTTCATCACTGGACTGTCGCGTAGAGGGCTAGTGCCCCTATTGACAGGTAGCAGGCCATCCGGGGAGAAGATGGAGGAGGTGAAGGCTCGAGTTTGCCCAGAGGCAAAATATGGATCCGACAGCTCAAATGTGGACATCTCCACTATTCTAAACCTAATACTCAGAGCTATATTGTTCACCATCACATGCGCTGCGGGGGCACAGGCACCCAATGAAGCCACAAAGAATCACCTGATATTGGTGATAGAGTGTCTCAACCCGACAATCTTCAATTGAGTGGCAACAGTGACGACCAATATGAAGAGGCAGCTTACAAAGGCTAAGCGTGGCAAGCTGCAGCAGTTTGGGTATGGCTCCATTTTGGTGACGTTCTTCTTGGAACGTGTGCCAATATTTTAGGGCCAAGGGGCCTTTGTACCTGATCCGGCGCCTCGGGAGCCTAGGATGGCTCGTTGGGCAGCACTGATGCCGAGAGGGGGGGGAGGCCAGCAGATGTCATGGAGGCCTGAGTTTTTTGGGTGGCTTCGCCACCAACTGATCATGGTGGAGGACTGGCCATATGCGGGGACAGACTTCACCGGTGACCCTGACCTCCCACTGCCGGAGGGAGAGGATTGGGATGAGGAGATAGGTATGACCTCATTTTGATTTTGTGTTTTATGATTTTTTTGTTAATACATGCTTGTTCTAATAACATTTATATGCATATGCAGATGTTGGCCTAGAGCGCCCAGCTGGCATGTCTCCAATTGCGAGGAGACACCAGGTTGCAGCGGATCCTCAGGAGGAGGGTGGTGATAGAGGAGAGCTCATCCAGAACCTTGAGGGTATCGTCGAGGGATCCAAGACTATGCTCGGCTAGTGGATGTCCCGTTAGTGTACCAGAGGCACACCGTGGGGGTGCCTAATCACATCCATTGACTTCTGAGACATTTAGTGCGAGCAGTGACGTACTACCATAAGCACCATAGGGATTAGAGATCTAGGCTTTATTTCCATGCATATTTTTTGAGAGACATGTTGTCTCCGAATGTACTAAGACAAACATGTATTATTTTTTGATGATGCACGCGGTGCAAACATTTGGACATATATATATATATATATATATATATACACATATATACATATGCTTGATGGTTTATTGTGTTTTATGCTTCTTATGCTATTTTAAATTACATGTTATGCAAATGCCTGTCTAATACATAAGTAGCTAATGCATCGGCTAACGTATTAAATCATCTTGGAATATGTTGATATGTAATGAAATAAAAATCCCTTTCTAACAGCTTAACACGTAAATACAACCTTAAAATCTGATGGTCTCTAACGGAATAACGCCCATTGAGCTGGTGGACGACAAGCTGAGAGTCCATGTTCACAACCAATGTTCGAATACTGAGGTTATTGCCTCAGCTAGTAACTCAATCACAACATTATACTCAGCAACATTGTTCGTGGTACAACCTAGACAAACCCCTTGAAGGTCTACTAACTCACCATGAGGATCGTAGATCACCCACGCTGCAGAGGACAAGTTGCGTGTACTACGGGAGGCACCATCAGCGAAACCAACATAAGGCGAACTAGACATCTGTCCAAGAAGAAAAGAGGACACAATAAGTAGCAATCACACTGACACACCAAGACAAAAACATGAAAGTATGCACACGCAACACACTTTCTAAAGCACATGTATGTACAAAAAATAGAGTGCACGCATGATGCTTTTTCAAGTCAAGCCCATTTTGGGACTTACCCTATTGCACCGTTGTGTGGCCGGCCTAGATAGTGTAGGCGTCGTCTCAGCCCGTTTTGTAAAATGATCAACAGCACCAATGATCTGCCCATGCCGCCCGACTGAGTGAGGGTTACAAGCTAGAGGATCAATGCCCCCTTTTGCAAAGGGGCCAAGCATAGCAACAATGTGTAATGGGGGATCAAAACGAGTAGAAAGCAAACCGAGAGAAGCAAGGTTCAGAGGTGGGAGTGAAACGACACCCATGAGGGCGGGATACTTAAAGAGCCCAGCTCCCACACTCTCTAAGGGAATGGAGGTATGCTCCACAAAAGGCACGTTACCTTTGGAAGAGGAAGCGAAGAAGGAGAGCTGGTCTACCGTGACAAGTTTCCCTTGATGAGGGAAACGAATGACATGAAAGAGGGATGAAGCCATGATGCGCATGGAATATGTCCAGCTCCGGCCCAAAAGGAGGTTGTAAATAAAATTTGCATCGACAACTTCAAATTCCTCTTCAACGGTCTTCCCTTCCAAAGTAATTGGTAAGCATTGGAGGATACCGTAAGGACGAGATTCTCTCCCGTCAAAGGCTTCCAGTGTCGTTGGAGACTAACTCAAAGTCAGAGACCCAATAGCCTTCCAACAAGCAACAAACATAATGCAAGTTGACGCGCCTTCATCAATAACTATACGATGAATCATTTTCGAATTGATGATTACCTGAATGAGGAAGGAAATCTGGTGAGGCAGTCTTGGTACATGGCTCTCGAGATCAAAAGTGATCAAATCTGAGTCGGCCGGGTCAATGCCACCGATGGCCGATAGCAAGGACTTCCTCTGGGGGGGCAGCTCTGGAGAACTTCTAAAGCGGACATAGCTGATGGAGCCCGAGCTAAGTCCTCAACAATGCTGTAATGCTGGGCAACATGAGCATTAGGGTTGTAAGATGATCTTCGGAGTACACCTTTAGGGGGGTCGAATAGGCATCTCAGTGCTAGGTCTCGCGATATGGAGCGGTCCAGAACTAGACGGAGGAGCACTTGAGGGGACCTTAGGATCCTTCCCGGTAGATGACGGATATTCGTTTGCTCGAGTCGTAATATGAATGGGAATCATTCCAGCCATGAGCACTTGGGAACGAAAGGGAGAAGAAGACGAGGATGGGTCAGCCACCATTTGCGTTTTCTATGAGGGGAAAAGCTCTTTCTGAACCGCAGGAGTCCCAAGATCACCTTTTAATAAACGACTAACTTCGGACCGCCTTGGGTAGTCTTTGGTATATTAGTCCTCATCACAGATAAGACAAGGATACTTCAGTTTACATTTGGTTCCTTCCTTGGGTGGAGGTTTAGGGGAGTCCTGTTTGGGTTTCTTAGACTTATTCTTCGCTTTCCCCTTTTTCTTTCCTTTCGAGGCTTTATCCGCTGTGGTGGACTGAACGACGTTGACCTTGGAAGTATTTCTAGAATTAGACACACCCTGAGAAGTATTTTCGTTAGGAGCATCTGATTTTTGCTTCCCAGGGTTCATGGAAGCTTTCTTTGAAGACGGATTTACAGAGCCAATAACACCATCAATAGATGGCTTTGGCGGAGCTTTGGATGTTCCAGGTATTGGGGCATTAGGCAAATAATCATATAAGGTATCTGACTGAGAGTAAACTAAGTCAAGGTACTAAGCACGCACAATAGCATGCTCTTCAGTTACACAAGCTCCCATAGCAATGTCTCGCGCAATTGCAGGGACAAAGGAGGTCGTGCACCAATCGGTTAGGAGGTGATAAGGAATCCAGAACTTGATCAATCGACGACGCCGTCTCCATTCATGTATATGATCGGATATGTGCTGCCGTTTCCTATTTAAGAGACGTGAGGGGATGTGTTCCCATCTCATACCGAATGGGCAACTAAAAATGAGTTAGAAATGCCATTGCCAACGAGTTGAAATCTTGAAAGGATCCGCGAGTCAACTCAATATATCACTTAGCATCTGAGCCGGTGAGAGTCCTTTGGAAAAGGCAAAGCCGGATTGAATTGTTAAGCCATGAATTTGACGAACACCAAAGGTGGTAAGTCATAACATGGGCTTGAGGGTCTTCTCCAGCTTTGCCATCGAATTTGGGACTGGTGGCTAGAATGGATTATGAGGATAGGATCAGTAGTCAATTTGGACACATCCGGTAGTTCCAATGTTGCTAAGAAGGGTAACTGAGGATTGAAGGACATCTGTGGCCGTGGATAAGAGGTAGTACCAGAGTTCCAACCAGTTGCTGGTTGCCCCCATTGATTTTGTCTGGACAGACCTGGCCCGTAAGGGTTCTGTCCGTAGGGATTCTGTCCATAGGGGTTATATCCATAACTAGACAGTTGACCTTAGATCTGCCCCCCAATACCCCATTGATTACCAAATTGGCCTGCAAGAGCAACATACTGTTGCTGGTAATTCTGATAAGGAGCGACCTGCATTTGCTGATAATTTTGGTACGGGGAAAACTGAGCTTGCCCCTGGGGTTGCTGGTAACCATACGGTTGCTGGGCTCCATACTGATCCTGGGAACCATGCTGCGCTTGGTAAGAAGGTTGAGATTGAAACCCACCTTGCATCTGAAGACCAAAGTTTGAGTCTGGGGCCCAGCCCAGAGCTAAAAACCAGGTCGAGCTTGAGAAGCAATCACCATCTGCATGCCCGGTTGAGCAGGCCCAGAAAGATGTCCTTGAGAGGATGGAGATTGGGCCACCTGGCCGGAAGGTTGCCCTGATTGAGCTTGGGATAAACCCACTTGCCCAGAAGGTTGCCCTGGTTGAGCTTGGGATAAACCCACTTGCCCAAAAGGTTGCCCTGGTTGAGCTTGGGATAAACCCACTTGCCCAGAAGCTTGAGCTTGCTGGGTGTTAGGTTTTCCTTGTACAATTGAGGGTTGTCCTTACGAAACAGATGGCTGAGGGAGTTGGACGGTTGGTTGACCATGGGTTTGACCAATGTGTCCAGATGGTTGACCAGACTGGGTAGTAGGTTGGCCTTGCTGCACGTAAGGCTAACCACCCTGCCCAGAAGGGTACCCTTGCTGGATTCCAGGTTGTCCTTGTTGCATATAATGTTGTCCTGGATTCCCATAGGGTTGTCCGGAAGGGTATCCCTGCTGGACTCCAGGTTGTCCTTGTTGCATATAAGGTTGTCCTAGATTTCCAGAGGGCTGCCCAAGATAAGTGAAAGATGGACCACCATAGGCCGAAGGTTGTCCCTGAAAGGGTTGTCCTTGTGGGCCTCCAGGCTGCCTTGGATAGGATTTCCTGTAATACTGCTACCCATAAGAAGGCTGCTTATAAGACGATTGACCTTGATACGATGGTCCTTGATAAGACTGTCCTTGACAAGATGATCCTTGATCCGAAAGGGGTGCTTGGCCACCACCATAACGAGTGGTACCCCAATAAATGCTTAACGGGACTGAGACCTCAACCGTAGGCTGAGATGGTAAGGATCCAATATACAAATGATGCCCTATCGGGTCATAATAATGATTTGGACCTTGCGCACCCAGATTTTGGATGGCATGAAAATACTGATTATATGCCTCCCCTGCTGGAATGGAACCAGAAGAAGGTGGGGCACTAAGTGCAAGATGGACAACTCTGGGTGTATGTGCCAATTGGGCACTATTTACTGAACTGTGGGATGGACCAGCAACAGTAGCTACAATCGATGATGCCATAATGACACTAACAACCAGTGTTGAAGATGCTACACAAACAGTCGGAATAGTCGCGACTGAAGTGAGAACTGTATTGTGAACTTTTGGAATAAAAGATCCCATAGTGGGAGTGATGTTGTGATCCCACATGGTACCTGAGGAGGAGTTCCTAGAACCCATAACATCCCTCAAAGCCTTATAGCATAAGGGCAACATGACACCGAGAGGGGTGACAGTGAAGGGCGGGGTTACAACTGGGGATATGACTGAGACAGGAGTTTCGACACTCGTCAAAACAGGTGTCTCACTCGCTATAGCAGATGTGTCATCCATGTCAGAGGAATACATTGGGACCGAAACACCAGTAGGAGCAAAAGGAGTATCCTCTTCGGAAGGCTCCCAAATAGGGTTCTAATATAGATCATGAAAATCGTCTTCTGGAGCATGAGAGTTCAATGGTTAGACACTCGGAATAATAGGAAAAGTGTCACCACAAACCGGTGTCTCAGGAGCAGCAGAAGAAGGAAACCGTTGGTCACTAGGGACGGGAGATAGGATCGATGGTTCTGCCAGGATGATTCAATTCAGAAAATCCTAGACAAACTAATGAGAAAAGACCCTACTCAAACTAATGCAAAGAAGATCTAATAGGGTAAGTGTGAACGTGGCCGAAAATTTTTTAAGACACAAGGACATAACTTGACCTTTTCATCTTTAAAGAGTCGAGAAAAGGACAAAAAGATGACTCTAGTCACCTTCGAATGTTTAGTGAGCCCGAAGTGACAAATGCTCAGGTGAGCCTTTTCTTTTAGGGAGTCCGAAAAGGATCGAAAAGTGACTACTCTGGAGAACTAGGCAAAAGGTTTACCAGACAATCCGTAAAACTGCATATACACCTTGGCAATCATATGAAAACCAAGGACTTTCCGTATGGCAGTCAATCTTCCTGAATGCTGTGTTCGGTGTGTTACGGGTCGTAAGGTGGCCGACATGGCTTCCTGTGGATAAAGGATGATAACCTAGTGGGGTCTCCCCATATACTCGATGGTATGTGGGAGCACAAGTCCGTACTAGACCACTATTGAGTCACAAAAGGAGGAATCAACCAACCTTGAGTGGAAACAAAAGCGACTAGGTTTAACGACGCCAGAGCACATCTCTAGCCTAGACCTATACAAAGTGAGCGTTATGTTCCAATGCGTTGTTAGATTTATTCAGTTTGTTTTAAAGTTTATCTTGTATTAGGTTTTAGTTTTGAGGCCTTACCGTATGTAATATCTCAAAATTCCCTAAATGTAAACTATATGCCGAAATATGTCATTTCATTCGATGAATGCTAGTTACGAGAGGGTTTGAGAGCTTTCATGCAAACGAGATGATCAAAAAACAACAAAGAACTCCCCTAATGCAGCTAATGGAAATTAACAAGCTTTTCTTTAAGATCACTAATCACTAATCAAAATGAAAAGCTCTAATTTTCATTAACTAATACAAAGCAAAAGAGATTTTTTCTTTTGTTGATGGAAAAATGCACTAAACAACTTTGAGAAACGATAACAAACAAATTCTATTAACACAAGCACATTCAGTTCCCTAAATCACAAAGAAAACCTCCAAAGAACGAGAAAAATCCCAAAGAGACCAATGAGCCGTGTAATCTAGGCTCAAAGTGAGACAAATCGGAATTCAAGTGAAAACAAAGCAAGTCACCCAAATAATGCAATAAAATGATTTACAACCACCAAACAAGTGCAAGGGAGTAATCAAAGAGTTGGCTGGACCACTAGAAGATCAAAACACCTGAGGAAGGCTTGACACACAAGGCCACTAGATGCCCTAGGGCTAGAAATGTGAGATTGATGGAAAAAAGCAAACACCTAAAGGGTAATGATCAAAGCCAGTCAAATCACACTCCAACACACTCAAGTAGTCTAAAAAAGGTACTTAGAACAAAAACCAAGCTTAGAGGGCTCACAACCAAGCAAACTTCAAAATTTCCCAGGCATGGCACCACTCTCAGGCTGCAACTAGCGCCTTTCAGGGATTGGTGTGGGTTGTAATTGTGCAACTAGCACCAACTGGCGTGACTGTAACGCTATAAAAGAGCGCTAGCCGAGTTTTCTATGGAAAAATAAAAACAAACGAGCCAAAGCTAAGTCAATAGTACCTAGGTACACCAAGGGGCAAGAAGTAACACAGGGACTCAACCCAGAAGGCAAACCAAGCAGGAGAAACCAAGAAACAACCAAGAAACAGGGCATGTTCCAAGCTGTTCAATTCGTAAACCAAACTGGAGATGGACTGAAGTGGCGTTGATCTACTTCGCTAATGTAGAGAAATAGCATTCTGAAGGCTATCTAGCCGTACTTCAGGCTCCGTCTAAAGTTTACAAATCAAACAACAAGACAAAGAGATAACTCCCCAGTGGAGTCACCAAATCTTTGTGGAGGTAAATCCCCTCTAAGGATAGAGGCGATCCCTAGTAGCCCAAATGGGGTCTAGCAACAATCAAACAACGCTAACGTGTAGGTTCCTAATTGCAAATCAAGGCCCAATGATGAGGGCCTACCTAGATTCCAGTGCTAGTACTTGTAGAAGAGTCGACGCTCCCATTCCTTCACTCCAGCCAGTCACAATCCCCACGATCCTCGTGAACGGACACCTGCACATGAAAATAACGACACAAATACAAGCATAAAATCCAATAGATGCAACTATATATCAGTCAAAAAGGATATAACTCAATCATCATTACAAAAGACAATAAGAGTGGAACCATAATGATAGTCGTCTATTATTGATAAAAAAATAAGAATACAACCATAGTTCTGATGTAAAATCCTCCTTTGGCTGGGTGATCAGCAGCACATGCCTTGCAAAGCTTGTTGGGAATGGGGAACAAAGCTCTCTCTCCTTGGTTACTTGGACAAGAATCTCCTCACTTTAGATTTAGCCTTATGGGAATGAGGAAGGCTTCTTGTAGCATGAGCTTAGCAATTCTTAGACTTTGGGACTTAGAATTTGGAACTAGCTTGTCAAAGGAAAAAGGATAAGCTTTTATAGATAGAGGAGAAGTAGTTAGGATTTTCCACAATATTCATGGGGTTGGCTTTATCACTAAGAAGCTTCCATGAGAGGTGCAGAACTACTTCCCTCCTATGGAGTTTCGAAGCCAAACTAACCCAACTCAATACAGATTCAGTTCATGAGTGGGTTAGGAAGAACCTTCGTAAGTTTGTTTGTTAAAAACTTTACCCAACTGGGCTGGCGCGAGTGCGACTCTGAGACAGAGCACCAACTGGCACGCCCTCTTTGGAGGATTTCCCCCATTGGCGTGAGTGATACATAGTGAAACCGCGCCAATGGAAAAAGGGCCATTTTTATGGGTATTTTGCAGAAGGTGTCTTCAGGGCATATGAAGTTCATGTCTAGGGGAATACAATGCAAGTGTTTCCAGGTCATGTCTCTTCTCATAGGTCTCGGAATGAGTGCTCCAAGGTGCGGGAGAAGGGGTAACAGGGATGGTGACAAATTACTGTGTCACAATCATTTTCCAATAATGAACGATATTCATCATTCATAGCTGTGTTCCAATTTGGATGCCTGAAGCTTCTCCAAAGGTGTCAGGATCATAATTCGCTGAAGCTTGAGCCAGTAAAGAAGAGGCTCTATCGAACTAAGAACGTGTACGTCGTTGATTTGTAGGATCACCGTCAAGAATTCCTGCTGCATCCCAAGTAGCACAAACCCATTTTGGAAGATGAGGAGCTGAAGAAGGATCTTAAGAAGGTTGGGGAGGATTGTCATCATCGCTTTCATCATCTGAAGTAGAAATATTTTCAAAAGTAGAAGAGATAGAGAGATGCGACATCCGCCAAACTAGGCTCATAGGCCGATAGATTTTCAGCAAACTTTACATCTCTTCTAATGAAAATATTTTTGGACTTAAGTGGAATAAGTCTATATCCTTTGACATCTTTAAAATATCCAACAAAAATACATTTTTCACTCTTAGGTTCTAAAGCTTTATGTTTCTCATCTCATCTAGAATATGGGCCCATGCTTCACTTCCAAAAACATGAAAGTGACTTACATCTAGTTTAATTGAGCTCCATGCTTTTTCTTGAGTGATATTCTTTAAAACCTTAGTAGGAGTGTGATTTATTATGTAATTTGCACAATTAATTGCTTCTACCCAAAAATTAAGACTAAGTTCGTTAGATTGAAGCATACAATTAGCCATTTCCTTTAAGGTGTGATTCTTCCTCTCAGCTACACCATTTTGTTGTGGAGTATATGGAACAATATGTTGCATTTGAATTCCATTCTTAGTGAAAAATTTGATGAATTTGTTGTTAACATATTCTCCGCCATTATCAGATCTTAGCTTAAGAATTTGATGTCCAAATTGTTTTTCAACAAAGTCCTTAAAGGCCAAAAACATGTTAAATACTTCACTCTTGAGTTTTATGAAGTATACCCAGGTGCATCTAGAGAAAGCATCAATGAAAGTTAAGAAATACTTGTAGCCACAGAATGAAACAACTAGAAGTGGACCACATAAATCACTATGCACAAGCTGTAAAGGGGTTCAGGTGTGCCAAGAGGCACTTTTTTCAAAACTATCTCGATGATGTTTTCCGAGTTCACATCTGGAACAAACACCATCTCTGCAAGATACCATTGGAAGACCTATCAGTATATTTTATTTACATAGATTCTGAAGGAAGTGATAGTTTAAGTGATCAAATCACTCATGCTAAAGTTTGATGACTTCACCATTATGAGCAACAAATACCGAGGGAAGATTTTGAACCAAAGTTGTTGAACTTATACAATCTTATAGAATCATCGGCAATTCCAGTAGCTAAAATCTGTCTAGGATCTCTTAGGTCCTTAATTACAACATCGTGAGGTGAAACTTTAGTGATTTTACCTTCACCTGAATGAGTTATCTAATATACAGCTAGAAGGTTGCAGGATAAGGTTGGAACACATAATACATCATTAAATTGACCATTTTCTATATGAACAGTTCCAACTCCTACAACACTAAGAGATATATCATCACCAACATATATATTTTTGGTGTTACAATCATTTAAAGAAGAAAAAATGGCTTTGTTTTTGGCCATGTGATAAGAAGCTCCAAAATCAATGAGCCACTCATGAGAATGAGAAGAAGAAGATACATTTAGTGCATAGCCAGATCAAGATGCTTGACAGCCACATGCATAAAGTCCTATGCCTGAAGATGAATTTGAAGTTGAAGAGTGCTCCAAATGGATGTTATGCTTCTTCATTGCTGCTTCCAAGGCTTCCATCTTCTTAAAGCATTTGGATTCTAAGTGGCCATCTCGATTACAAAAGTGGCAATGTCTATTAGTCTTCTTCCCTTTGTTTTTATTTGCCTTATCATTGTGTTGAAACGATTTTTCATTTTGAGACTGAAATTGCTTAGGACCTTTGTTTAGTTTAGGACCATTCCTTTTAGGATACAACTTCTTAGGATTCTTTGAATTTGGTTGTTGCTGAGAAGTTAAGGCTTTCTTAGAAGAGTTTCCAAGATTAAGAAGACCAAGATGTAAGATTTTTTCTTGTTCTCTTATTAAAGAATCACAAAAGGAATCAAAGGAAGGGTACTTGTAGGCTTGTCCTTGAGAAATGAAGGCTTCTCTTGTAGAGTGGAAGGTGGAAACAATCACAGAGTAGGCTGGTCCCAACTTAGTAAGAATGGAATATATAAGGTTACCATATTCTTTCTTAACCTTAAGACCTTCCAAGAGAAGTCTACAGATCTTGAACTTGCACAGAAAATATTTAATGGAAGGAAAATTATTGGGGTCCAATGTAAGCAACTCATTTTCGAGTTGATGGGCCCTAAGTTCATTTTTAATTCCAAAAGCTTCAGTGATCTCTTCATTGCTTCATGAGGAGTATCAAGTTCTGCGATATGGAATCTAAGGTTTGGAGAAATAGACATCCCTATTAACCCATGTTCTTGATCTTGTCTATTTTCCCATTTTTTTGCCTTATCTTCATCTTTCGGTTTGGTTTCTTGGCCTGAGGCTATTCGGTAAAGACATTTACTTCTAAGTAAATCCACAATGTAGGACCACCATTGGAAGTAGTTGGTGCTGTTAAGAATAACTTGGCATGGACTTTCCATTTTTAATAGAAAATGAAGCTGTATGTGCTGAAAATAAGTGTTCCAGTGGAAAAATCTCGAAAAAATACACTTATTAAAAAAAAAGGCTCTGAAAATGGCTTCCGGATGAAGAAGTTATGGTTTTTTGAAGAAAAGTTGTTGAAGATGTTGACGAAGTGCGGGAATGTGCGGAAATGAATGATAATGTTATATTAAAAAAAGTTTGCCCCCTTTCCAAACTTAATCTAATAAAGTAGCTTTGGACCAAGAAAGACTTGAACTCAAGACCTCTATTCTCATAAAGTAGCTTTGGACCAAGTGAGCTAGATTAAAAGGTTAGTAATTTTTGGAAAAGAGGAAGGGGGTTCTTTTTTTAGTCACTGAAGCTTTCGGTTTCGTGCTTACTTGAGAAAGATCTTTTTTACCTTACAAAACAAAAAACACAAAACCTAACACAGACATACAAAAAAAAACAAACCTTGCAACTTCAAGTTAGCTTTAGCCGAAAACTAAATATTTTCCCCAATGTTTCTGATTTTTCGAGATCACACTAAGGCATGGCAGAAAAGAGCATACTCATGAGAAAAAACCTTCCTCTTTGTTTTTGATTTGTCGAGATTGCATAGGGTCACAGGGAAACGAGCACACGCAGAAATGAAAGGTATAGATCCAGTAATAAAAAAAACAAAGAGATAAATAAACTAAAATAAACAGAGAGAAAATAACTAGAAACTGCAAATAAACAATGTATACCTCTAGATCTTAAAAATGACGTAGCTAGGGCTACCAAAAATCTTTTCACGTGAAATGAAATGGGTTCCTCACTGGAACAAATGCTCCTAACACAGTAGAGTAGTCCTCTCAGCCTGAAAGTAGTCGCAAACAGTAGATCTAGGAAACGACAGTTAGATGTAGTTCTACCGGCTTCAGATTTGAATCACCAATAGATGTGGCCCTCAAATAGCTTTGATGCCATGTAGTAATTTATAGGGTAAGTTTTTAAGATAGAACACCAAAGGAAACTACTCAAAAATAGATCACAGATCAATACACAAGTGTTGTTGACATGGTTAAAACCCTCAAAGAGGGAAACAGTCCATGGCCTGAGCCAACACGGCCACTTCAGGCAATTCATTAATAAAAGAAGGAAAATTTGCATAAGATTCTCTCATGAACAGTTACCCTACAAATGACCCTCCATGTTCTTTAAATAGAGATCATGGACCAATTAGGTGTTAAGCCACAGATCAAGTGTCGGTAATATCGAGGAGAGAATGAACCGTTGGATCACTACATATCATGACCGTTGGATTGTAAGTTACAAAAGTACATAGTAAAGAAACACACTTTACCTAACTCTACACTAGACCAAGTTATACTTAACTATTTCCTATTTGTCAGAATATCCTAACACCAAAGCAATAAAAAAAACTAGAACACAAAATGCATGGAGCAGTTAACCAACCACTTGGCTTGCTGAGCATGCAAACCACTGAATGGACAATGACCTAGATTCCATAGGGTCACAAACCATCCAAAGACTCAAAAATAAAGTAAGGAAATCTTAAACCAAACAAGCACACACAAGAAGCTAATGAAGCTTTCTAGCTAGGCAGAACAAAGGCAAACATACTAAGAGGTAGAAATTATGAGAGCAAGAAACACTAGT
Source organism: Pinus taeda (assembly GCA_000404065.3). Taxonomy (NCBI): domain Eukaryota; kingdom Viridiplantae; phylum Streptophyta; class Pinopsida; order Pinales; family Pinaceae; genus Pinus; species Pinus taeda. The sequence continues at coordinate 217,467 of APFE030636515.1, forward strand.
TATGATTCAGGAGAAAGCCTGATCTTCACTTGCACGATGAACATGATTGTATAACTGACAACAAGTGCCACAAGGGGGTACTACATGAATTTTTTAGAGAAATTCCACTAGCCGGCGTGACTCTAAGAAAATAAAACACGTTGATCGAGGATTTGAACAAAAAAAATAAAAAATATCAAATATCAAAACCAAACTCGTCACTCTAAATTTCAGAACCAAAGCAGTAAACCAGGCAAAGCACAAAAAACCAAAGGGAAAGGGTGCTACAACAAAAGTTAACACAAACCATGAAATGAAAAACAATCAAAAGAGAGGGATGGATCCCAATAGAGTCACCAATTTGTGGAGTAGGTTAATCTCCTCTCCAGATAGAGGTGATCCCTCTAGCCCTGGAGTGGGTCTAACCACAAACAAAACAACCTAATGAAAACTTCCTTAAACTAGAATCAAATAAGAAGGCCTATCTCTTAGAATGCTAATCCACTTGATCGTGGCCTCACTCCTTTTCTCCAGCTTATTTTTGTTATTCTCCTTCAAATACCTAAAACAAGTGCAAAAGACACAAAAACAAACGTAATAGCATACAATTGCATTCAATTCACTTAAAAATTCAAGGATTCTTAAGCCATAAAATGTAATATGACAATCAATGTAGGAAATAAATCATTAGTTGTATTGATCTAAATCTCAGAAAGAGATACAACCAAAGCCTTGACATTGCAAGTCTCCTCCGATGTATCCTGGTTCCAACACCACTTCTAGTATCTCATGGTTAGCCTCAACAATGGAAATTTAAGGCTTCTTCCTTTTAGTTCCAAACCAAACCAAACACACTATTCTCCATTTACACACTTAAACTAGAAGGAAAAAAAACTATAGATATCTTGCTGGTTATTCAAGCTCCAAAAAGACCAGTTCAACTTGGAAAAGGAGGAGTTTATATAGCTTTGATGGAGGGGAGATGGTTCCTCTTATGATGGGAGAGGGATTATCTCTTTGGTTTTCTCCATATTTAATGGGGGGAAAAGCCCAAAGAGACCTCCTCATCTCTATCGAGCCCAACGAACATCCAGCGCATCGCCACTAGGAGTTTCTAGACATGAAACCCTATTTCATTTTATAAAACTTCCCACATGGGTATTGGGCTAACAGTAGCACTGATCGACGTGGGCCATAGTGTAAAATTGTACCATCGATGCGGGTGAGACACTTAGAATGAGCATTGATATTGAAAACTCTGTTTTAAGAAGGATTCTTTGGAAATGTTATGAAGGGAGTGGGGACTTATTTCTTCAAACTTCAAGGGATGCAAGAGCATAAGTTTCATGGTGAAAGTATAAGAGAGTAGTCACTACTAGGGTTCTCCAAGATTAGGAATGGGGAGTGACACAAGAGTGACAAATTACTGTGTAACACATACACATTGAATCACATAAAGATAAGTTCAAATTAATACAAGAACAAAGTTTTATTTCACAATTCTTTAGCAATTAACTATTACTTCCTCCCTACTATCGTTTACAGAGGTTAGATATTTATATGAAATCCGTCCTCAACAACTTGAGACTTCTATGCCTACAGGTCTTTTGTTCAATCCTTATTCAAATTTGAAACTAAACAGAAAAGCGTAATTTTGTCGATTTTCTATTTGGAAAGCAAATCAAAGAAACGTGATGTACCGAGACTTTTTTTGCTATGTGTTTGACTTGTGTCTTTGACCGCGCCACTATGTGATTCCTTGGGTGAATTGGCTCGAGTGAATAGGAGAAGATCTGTGAGGGGATCGATTCTCAACTACCCATGTGCTTAGTTGATTCATTAGCGTACTAAAACCCCGTGAACCATGGAGGTAGCTACAGATTTATAAAATAGGTGTAGAATCATGTTAATTTCGTAGCTAATGCAATCTTTAACATAATAATAAGGAACATTAACGAATATTAAAAATAAGGCATGTAAGAGTTTTTAGCTTATCAAAATCTATGATTTACCGCTTTTATTGAGTTGATAATGATGATGAAAAAGAGGAAAATGGAGGAAAAAGGGTGTCAAAACAAAACAGTTATGGAACTCTACAATAATTATGGTCACATTGTGACAAGGATTATGTCTTTCTCCAATGTCACATTGTAACAACCATTGTCATCCATGGTCAACCATGGTCCAACATTGTATTGTGACAAATATTGTCTCAATACAAAAGTCAATCATGGTCAAAATGATCCAACGTGGCATTGTGACAAAGATTGTCTCAATATGAAAATAAATCATGGTAAACCATGGTCCAACGTCGCATTGTGACAAAGATTGTGTGAATATGAAAATAAATCATGGTCAACCATGTTTATTTTTGGGTCTATAATATTTATCTCAGGGTTTAAATACCTTGAGTTTATAATATTAATCCCTTGGTTTTATAATATCAATCCCTTAGGGTTATTAATCTAATGGTTCATATTCCTAGGGTATAATATTATGCATAGGGTTTATAATATTAATCCTATGGTTTAATAGAAATCTGTTGGGTTTATAATTATCGTCAAGCATGGTCGAATGTCACATTGTAACAAATATTGTCTCAATATGAAAAAAATCATGTTCCACCATAGTCAATTGTCAACCACGGTTAACTATGGCCAATCAGGTAAAGCACAGTCAATCATCATGGTCACATTGTGACAAAGATTGTCTCTTTCTCCAATGTCACATTGTGGCAACCATGGTCATCCATCGTCAACCATGGTCCATTGCCACATGTGACAAAGATTCTCTCAATATGAAAATCAACCATGGTCAACCATGGACCAACATCCGATTGTGACAAAGATTGCCTCAATATGAAAATTAACCATCGTAAATGTTGGATTGTGAGAAATATTGTGTCAATATGAAAATAAATCTTATGTCAATGTATTATTTTGATAAAAGTACATTTATTTGTGTAATTTAAATTTAAATTTTAAGTTTATTTTTTAATTTAACTTTTATTAATTTTTGTAATAAATTTTTAAATATAAGATATATATACATTACTTTGATAAACAGTTATTTGAGTAAATTTTATTTTATTTTAATTTACATTTAATTTAAATTTTATTAAAGTTGTGTTAATCAATTAATTTAAATATAAAATATATATACGGTTATTTTGATAAAGTGTATTATTTGAGTATTAAATTTATTTAAATTTAAATTTAATTTTTTAATTTAAATTAGGGCAATTTGAGTAATTTAAATTTGGGTAATTTAAATTACCTTTTTAATATGCCATTTTGCGGAGTTGTCTAACAATGCTAAGGAATTGCTCGGACGACCAAAAGTGGCCTAAATCTGCCCAAAACAATTTCAAAAAATATTGTAGAGACATTGTTTGAATCGTTTTTTTGATGGTGGAAATGGATTGAGCATCATCAAAAACATCTAGGACACCTAATATTTTGAAGTTTAACAACTATAACTTGGATTTACAAAAATCCTGGCCAAATTTTCTCTAAATATGACCAAACTTTCCATAACTTTTCGGGCAAATCTTCCCCGCTAGTTAGACTACTACCCATTTTACATGGCATATTGGAATATGTGTCAATGTATTGGACAATGATAAAGACTGAGGACGAGGAATTGACAGCTAAAATTGAAGGAATCTGGGCAAAAAAATCCCATAAAATCTTGTAGAGGTAGTGTTTGAATCATGTTTTTTATGGTGGAATTGGATTAGGCACCATCAAAAAAGTATATTGCACCTAAAATTATGAATTTACGCAGGTTTTACTTGGATTTACAAAAATCCCTCACAAAGTTTTTGAAAATATGGTGAGAATTTCCATAACCTCGAGGGAAAAAAAGCATAATCCTTAGACTATTACAATAAATACTCTCCAAAATGGGTCTATACCATAATGAGCCCATGGTATCGACCTTCCTTTTTGGAGGAAAAAAATAAAATAAGGGTTCTAGAGAGTTCATCCAGCCTTGAAAAGAGGATAAGAACTAAGCATTGTGGGCATCCTGAGTCTATGTATCTATTTTTGTTGTAGTTTTGATTCTAGGGAGGAAAACCAGTGTGGGTGGGTGTAATTGTCTGGTAGATACATTCAATGTCCACTATTGTGATTGTACAACAGGGAATGGAAAACACTAAGAGGCATGGGGAAGAAAATCCAACAAATCTTGTATCATGGGCACCACCAGACATAATTACGACTGCAAAGGATTTAAGCAATGATGTCCAACCTCATGAACAACAAAAAAGAGGAATAATGGTAAGGTATTACTCCTCTTTTAATAGTTTTGATATGCTCCATTACCGAGAGTTCGGTAGCAATGACAAAAAGCTACCAAATTTTTTTCGAGAGTATCATATAGCTGCATTCACTAATTGATTAGGTAACATAACAGGAGTGGTGATAACACATAGCACGGTGTGTTATATTCATATGACCAGTAATGGTACCTGTATCGTTCCGTTCAGTATTAATTTAGAATATGGTAATGATGACCAGCCCGTGCACCAGTGCCTACAAATAGATAATGGCCGGCCTATTATGAGCCAACTACCATGGAAATCCTTGTTTTACATTTATAATCCACATAATGAGTCTTTGATAATGGTTACTGAGGGTCTGCGAAGGCGAAGGATTATAAGCATTCCAATCGAATGCATAAAAAAAGAGCTACAACCCACGAAGAGTTGTTCCAGGGTGAGTCCGTAATCTATCATTGGAAATTTGATATTCCAAATTGCAGGGGTGTGATTTATAATCCGTCAAAAGGGGGGGTGTTCAAGGTCTTTGAATTGAAAAGGTACATTCATCTGTTTGCAATTGCATACCCAGATAGCAAATTAACATAAAAAGGTGGACTTCTAGCTCCTAAATTTACATTTGGAAGTCCAGGAAATAATGAAATCATGATCTGTGAAAAGGTCAAAGGAAAGTCCAGTCTGTTCAGGATTTATTCCAAAAGCGATGGAATTTTTCGTAAAGAATTTTTCCTAGAAGAGATCAGTTGTGTGGCATTCATTGTACTATGTGGCTATGGCAGAATGGTTTTTCAATGGGGAGTAATGGGGCAGTTGGAAGTAATGGATATTGGCATTAAAATTCATGTTTGCATAAAGAAAACAAATATTCGCACTGCATGCTGACCGCACTACTTACATAAAGTTTCCAAGTTCATTTGCTGGGACTGTTGTAGCCAAACAGTTAATGCGTGTAATTTAGAAGGAGAGATTTTAGTGAGACTTGAATACCACCAAATATCACTGTTGCATGGATTTTCCCATGGATCTTCTCTCAAAGATTCAACTTCTTCCTCAAGTTCTTGATAATCCCTTTCCCATTCAACTATCTAGTTTATAAGAAGCTCCTATTTTCTTCTTTATTCTCCAAGATGAGTTTTTAGAGAGATGACAACTCCATCATATGCATCTAAACTAGCCTTTCGTTAACATTTTGACCCCTCTAGGTTTAGTGCTTCATTTTCATCCTCCACTCTATCATCACTCTTTTGTTTATCCCTAATCATTAAACTAAAATATACTTAAGCTTGAGAGTCTCTTCTAGATTAACTTTATTATTTCCAAATTCTTCATTATTGGAGTTATACATACTTTCTTCACCTCTAAAGAGTTTCTCTTTTAGTAGCTTTTTCTTCTTCCGAGTCTTCGTCACCTCCTCTTCTTCTAGTTCCACCATTCCTTTATGAGAAATTGGTTTTTCTTCCAACTTAGTCTCACATTCAAATGTCATTAGTGTGCACTCCTATTGTTATCCCTTAGATAATTCTTCACTATTGGACTCATTTGACTAAATGTCCTCCTTAGAGTATAATATCTTTTTCTTTTAAGTCCTCTTTTTCTCATACTTTTTAGTTTGTCTCAACTCTCCTCTTCTTTCACCTTTTCTTTCTTCTTGAATTTACATTGAAGTTTACAAGCAAAAAGTCCTACTCTACCAGATTCAAAACACTTAAACGGTAGCTTATATTAGTATTTCCCCACCACCTTTTGAATTTCCTTACAAACCCTACCATCTCCTCATCGAGTGATATATGGAGAAATCCTGGTGTCTTTTGCACTCTTTGGATTTATTTGAGGCTTTAAATTATGCTTCCCCTTGCTCCTACTTCTCACTTCCAATTCTCATATCAAATGCGAATTTTCTTACAAAGAGGGCCATCTGCTCATCTATGTCATAGATAGAGAAATCTTGGTGTCTTTTGTGCTCTTTGGATTTCTTTGAGGCTTTAAATGATGCTTCCCCTCCTCCTACTTCTCACTTCCAATTATCATATCAAATGTAATGAGCGTTCCATGCAGTTGCTCCATTTTTAGAGTCTTTCCTTGTGCCATCTATTCTATGGCTCAGATATTGCCATTAAACCTCTTTGGGAGAGATCCTAAGACTTTCTAATTGACTACCATAATGTATTAATCAAGGACTCTAATCATATTATATACTTCATCAACTCTAAATAAGTATTCAATAATATATTCACCAACATTTATCCTTGTAATTTTAAATTTCATTCTATAAGTTTGAAGTGTTACTTGCTTTATCCTCTTATTTCCCTTATAATAGAACTTGAGCTTGTCCCAAGTTTTTTTTGGTTGACTTGTAGTGAATAAAATTTTCTATTCATATTGGTTATGACAAGTGATGATGAGGTTCATGGCATTTGCATTATTATTGTAAGGTCTTCTTTCATCAAACTTGTAAGTGGAGTTATCATAATTGTGTATGTAGATTCTATTATTTCCCATAAATTGAATCCAAGAGACATGATGTATGATTCCATTATGAATCTCTAAAATATGTGATTTACTCCATCAAATACATGACTAGACATCTTGATTTTCATCATTTACCTTGATTTCATGTGGATCTAATTTCCAATGGTTAACTTGTTCTTGAAGGATCTTGCTCTCATATTAATTGTTGAGAATCTTGAATTACTCGGAGGGAGGGGGTGAATCAATAATTATACAATTTTGGAAATTTTTAAGAAATCGTGCTTCAATATGTGATCTATAGACAACAAAAAGACAATCACATCACATATGTACATATTGATTTAATGTCAAAACCCTTTCAAGAGAAAAACAACCCAAACTGTGTTTGTATTGTGATGTAAAATAAGAGCACCAACTATGTTTAAATCAATATTTGATAGCACCAACTCAAATGAGGCTCCAACCCCCTTAGATCAGAAAGCTCCAGCTTACTTAAGGAACAAAGCTTAAATCTTTGTAGGGACACACCCACTTCTACCACTATGATCTACTCTTTCATGGGATTTTTAAAGTGAGACCTCTAGCACCTTAATTCACTTTTTATTTAATTCATTTCCTTTTTATCACCCCACTCTCCTCTACAAATCATTGACCTAAATATGCTTCTCAATCTTCTATAGGCACACACTACCTCTCTCTTGGGCCCTAAACTTCATTAATTCACTCACTTTGTTGTTTTTTTGGTCACTATTTACACTGTCCTTTCTTACTATGTTGCTCCTTTTACCCATTCAACTCATACTCCCTGTTGTTATTATTTTCTTTAATGTAATATGCATGTTTATCAAGAATAGTGTTTTATTTACTACTCTCTAGGCTGAAGAAGAAACACTTCAATTAATTCTCTACTCCTTGAGAGAATGCTTCATCACCAAGGCTTGTCACATATGTGTTATGAACTTAAAGTTCTATCCTTTTGGATCTTTGTACTCAATTATAGAGTGATGAATATCATCATCAATCCTTACCAACAGAAGTCTCACAAGACTCCTTCACATCCTCATTCCCTGCCACCTTCTTTAATGAAAACAATATCATTTAATTTTCACACTTGCTCGTATTTATCCATCATTTTGTTGGGTGTGGAGCTTGATTATCTTCTGTATTCAAAGGTATCGCCGTATTGGACTCGAATTCATAATGGGGTGGCAACACTGCCCATAAAATATTCACTGCAAGGGGGCTCGAGGGGGAGCGGTTGCAATGCTTGGGAGCCTGCCCTGGTGGGGGGATCAGGGGCAGTGCCCCCGAAGCTAAGAATAGATGTAAAATTGCCTTGTAAAATGTTGTAATTTCGTAGTCAATATGGGTCATTCATTAGGTAGATATCCGACACTAGAAGTTATGTTTAATTTAGGGTTTTTGGCCCTAGAAGGCAACCCATCACTATATATGAGGGAATTTTATTGCGTCTATGTATATCTGTTTTCTGAGTGAGGATGAGAGAGGAGATTGAGAGCGAAGAGGGAATTACAGTAGATATGTTGTAGGTTGTATCTCTTTAGTTTGATGGATAATATAAAAATAAGGACTCACTATTTCTCCGTGGACATAGCCCAAACTGGGTGAACCACGTATATCTGTGTCTTTCTTGTTTTATATATTTCCTGCGTTTATATTTCTACAATATTTTATGTGTTCCATTGCTTTGTAATATATAATTTTCTAACACATTTCTCATCATAACATAAAATCCTCTTTTATACATAGTTCTTTGCTTTCCAACAATAGAAAAGAATATTTCAATTCGTAATTCGTCTTTAGTGCTAAATTATAATTTCTAAGCACTTAGAGAAACTAAGATTATTCTCCATACAATCGTGGTTGTCACCAAGCACTATTACACTAGATGCACTTAACTCCTAGAGGGGTGTGGACCTTTCACGTCATTGCACTTAAGAAAAATTCCTCGAAAATCCAAGCTCCTAAAGAATCATATGATTTACCTCCACCATCATGACTTCAGTAGAATTTTCAAGATGTGATATCATAGGAAGTCATTTCCAAACATCATCACTTGGCACAACAATTGAAACTATGCCACATTATCCCTTGGTGACACCCATTTCATCACGATGACATCACTCAGTCACATGATATCTTTTGAGAGGTGACATGTGTCACATAGATTTGGCCCTCTTTGTCACCCAAAAAAGTCAAATCTTCTTGGGACATGTCAATTGTGCATGGTGCCACATCATCCTCTAAGCCTATTCAACACAACGTCATTGGTCACATCATTCTACCATGTCCCTCTAGGGCCTCTTCGAGAAACATTTAGAAAGGACCTTTTTAGTATGAATTTTTTTACCAAGTGTACCAAAGTCCTTCACTTAATCCACTTTGACAAACAACCCTAACAACAAAAAATGGTTGCTAAGACCTTCAAAACATTATTTAGAAAACCTATGAAAAGAAAATATAAAATAACATATTAGTCAAGATATTATATGAGAAACCTAATGGAAATATGATAAATTGAATTTTATTATTAAAATAAAATTTTTACACCTCATGAGGAGAACATGAACACTTGGAGCTACAAATCCCCCTCTGTGCGATGGGTACTTTGATACCTTGTGCTTTAGTTATATATTTAGTTCCCTCTCTAAAGGCATATGCAATGGGAAGAAAGAAGTGGTGGTGGCTTGACATTGAAAATGGGACCTCAAATATCTCAAGAAGTGTAACAACCCAACCCACACTTACCCAATTTCACATCTTGCCATGATAAACATGTGATGAGTGTCATTGTGATATGACCTGGCCTCCAAGTAGTTATGGAAGTGGGGCCTACAAACTGAAATCTTTTTGACATCGCTGAGGGACTACATACCACTCACAAGCCAAATAGCCAACTCAGGTGGCCAATCCCTGAGTTGGAACTCTTTTTCACTCACTTTGTCCTATAACTGCATCCATATTGTTGGAAGGTTATAACTTCACTCACAAGTTTGCCTCCATTCAGTGATGACCTAAATCCTCGAGTTATTTCTTGCAGTTTTGAGATTTGATCAACGTTTTAGGCTAGCCTCTAGGCGACTACCCAAAAATCATTGTAACTTTCTAGAAGCATGTAAATGATGAAAATAATGATGAACACTCAAAACTCAAGCAATAAATTGAGCTAGACATGCCTATTCGATGATAGATATTTCGTCAAACATATGGTAAACATTTAGTCAACTCAAAAGAAAAAGATATTCTACTCTAAGGAGGAGATTTAGTCAACTCGATCCAATAGTGAAGAATTATCTAAGGGATAACAAGAGGAGTGCACATTAATAAGGATAGAGTTATTTCGTTTTTTAAGTACAATAGGGTAGAAAAAAATGAAAAAATAAAAATAAAAAATCTTAGGTGAAAACCTCCTTTGAGGTGCTTAAGATTGGATCATTAATTGAAAACCTCCATGAAGTGGTCAATGAGTTGGAAAAAAAGAGAAAAAGAAAAGATCCTAGGTGAAAATCTCCTTTGACGTGCTTATGAACACATACTAGTTGAAAACTTCATTGGGTGGATAGTAGGCCTACAAGAAAAAAAAAAGGAAAAAATAAAAAATCTTTTCTCCATGTATCTCTATGATGAATGTAGGTTCTCTCCAACATGTGCAAGAAACAAAAACAAGTTGGTACTAAAAGAAAAAAATTGGTCAAGCCTAGTCAAAAGAAGTCAAATTTGACTTTCTCCTACTTGGCTCAAATGATCCAACAAGGAAACGACCATGTCAATCCATCATCCTCATATATTTCCACCATCCACCCATCATTCTCAAGCTTTTCTCATTAAGTTTGATTGTTGTCCTAAAAAAGTACACGAATGCTCTGTTTTACTACATGAAACAAAAATAAATAGAGCAGAAAACTATTTTTTCCATATCTTGTAAAACATGCATTCCTTTGCCAAGATATTTCAGGGGGAGATGGATATGGATGATGGTAGCATGCTCGAGTGAGTTCAAAAAGTTATAGTGTAGATCATCAAGAAGACAATGCATCAACAAATAAGATCAACAAAAAAGAAAACGGTAGTCAAGAAGATGTACCTCAGTCATGAGTAGTACAACAACGTCAACTTAGCAACAACATGCATGTCTCTACAACAACCATCGGGCAGGTACAGATATGAAATAGTATTGATCTCTTCACTTGAGCATATTATAGTTAGAATTTTTTTTTCAATGCATGAGAGATGAGGTTTTATAATCTAAGAATGGGTCAGCAATCTTGACCACCTTCAACTAGTTAATTTCAACTCACTCATTCACTTATGCAATGTGGAAAAGTCAAATTAGGAAGGGTGATGATTTCGAGGAATGGGGAAAACAATTAAAAGAAGAAATTTTTGCACAGGCTAAGTCACCACAGGACTCCAAGCCCTTCTTTCACTTCATATTCACTAGCTATGCATCATTCCTCCATCCCATTTCATAATTTTAAGAACAAGCCTTACACTTTGTCTCACCCTGAAAATTTCTTAAAAAAACAAAGAGAGGATCCTCTCCATTCTCACAAACCTACACTACTCTCTTTAATCCCTAGCAACATCCTCCAAGCCCTCTACATCATTTCTCATCACTCACAAATAGTTATAAGACCGTGAAAGAGGAGGAATGATTGCTACAAGAAGGCAGAATGATGCTACAAGAAGGAAGAAAGGAACAAATTGTGCTAAAACCCAAAATGGCAGTGCCTAAGAGAGATATAATCAAAACAGAGAAATCCAAGGCCATTAGTCAATCGTCTAAGCCAAAAAATAAAAGAATGCAACGAAAGGAAACAAGACATTCGCCATCAAAATAAAACTCAAAATGTTGTGATGAAAAGAGGTTTTCCAATAGGTCTCTAATCTGTTTCTAACTTTTTTCCAAGGCCTAAAATATGTTATAAAAATGGGAGAAAGGAATGGGAGTCAATTTGAGGGCCTATCCTAGGCTCAGACTATCATTTATGCTAAAAACATGTTTTTTGTAGTTTTAACAGGGTTTCCTATAGGTTTCGTGTAGTTTTGACAGGAATTACTATAGGATGTCCTAGTTCTCATCTAAAGGCATTTTGAAGATTCCAGAGGTGTCTAAACTGTGAAACAAGGTAGCAGAAGGTTGATAAGGATGTGAAAGACCTTGTCAAACTAAAAAATATTGAAGAACCCACCTTGAATAAGGGAACAAGACAAACTAATGGTCTCAAGAAACAATGATTTTTCTATGCACAAATATATTTTTGGGCTTGTCCTTGCAGAATGTACAACCAATATTCTTAAGAGAAAGGACTGAGAAATGCACAAGAGAGAGGCCACTAGGGCCATGAATAAGGCACAATGAGGTCACTAAGTTTCTTAGAGGATGAGAAACACTTTCAGGAGGGGGTATGATGGGCCTCTAAATTAGACATAAATTAAGGCTCACGACTCTAAATTAAACAT
>APFE030636515.1:238784-254848 GCA_000404065.3 Pinus taeda
AATACAAGGTGAATTATGGAGTAAATATAAAAAAATGTTTTATTTGTTTACCATACCTCTCGCTTATTTATATTTTTCTTAATTTACCATACCTCTTTTACAAATATGGTATTTGGCCCATAGGATTCACTTAATAAAACCTCTTTCTTGAGCCTTCATAAATAGAACGAGGGTTATGGACTAAATATAAAAAGAGGTTTTATTTATTTACCATGCGTCTAGTTTATTTATATTTTTATTTATTTACCATACCTTTTGAGTAAGTATAAAAGACGTTTTATTTATTTACCATACCTCCACTTTACTTATATTTTTATTTGTTTACACCCTTGCATGTATATAAGGTGACTTATGGAGTAAATATAAAAAATACTTTATTTATTTACCATACCTCTCATTTATTTATTTATTTATTAATTTACCATACCTCTTTTATAAATATGGTATTTGGGCCTTTGGCCCATAGGATTCACTTAAATAAAACATATTCTTGAAAATGGGGGAATGGATTCACTTAAATAAAACCTATTCTTGAAAATGGGCAAATGGAAGGTTGTAACTCCTAATTTCAAGGGCTAAATTTACCTTTTTTACACTCTTCCTTAAAATAAAGTGGGTTATTTGAGGTGATTTGTAAAAATGTACTATGATACAAAATATTCGCCCACTAAAAATTTAAAACCCCTTAATTTCACCAAAGGGCGAACATTCGGCCCTAAAATCACCCCTAGCGGTTGGACCTACCGACTACACCACACGTGCAGCCGTACAGTATCGGGTGGCTTCATGAAGGAGGAGATCTCAAATTTCGCCAGCAGTGCTGCCTTCCCTACAGCATCAAACCATTCACAGACGAGGTATTGTGTGATGTTACACCTCTAGATGTTTGTGATGTACTATTAGGCCAACCATACTTGTGGAAGCGACATGCTGTTTATGAGTCAAGGCCTTGCGCTATCATTATTTCTTTAGATAATTCATTATATAGGATACCGGAGGTAGCCCCACCTACTACCACATCTTTGATCACTACTAAGAAAGGCAGTAAGCTCATCTCCCAGACCCAGAAATTCATCTGTCTAGTTCACTCCCAAAGTAAGGGGAAGATTGTCACCACATCCATGACCCCCGCAAAGGGTTCCTCCACATAGCAGCAGTAGCAAAGGGATACGGTCATGACAGAAAACAGGAATAAATTCTCCTCACCCATAGGGATACCACACAACTTTCAGGTGGGAAACAAAGTCTGGTTGCATCGACAGAAAGAACGCCTTACCAGAACCCATCAGAAGCTCAGACCACTCCAACATGGTCCTTACAGCAGTACTAAGCTTGTGGGGAACAATTCTTTGGAGCACCACATTCCTCCATTCCTTCACCTGCACCAAGTGTTCAATGTGGACCGTCATCGACCATGCTTCCCACCATTACTGGACACATCAGAGGTTGTAGGACAAGTTCAGCAAATGGAGGAACTCAACGCAATGGGGACCATTGCTTCCTAAGGGGGGAGGAATGATCTAGGTGGATGTTGGTGGCCACCCACCTATCCCATTTGGACCCCCGCAACTGTCTCTTTCAGTTTTTAAGTTTCCGTAATTGTAGCACAATTTACTATTTTTAGCAGTTTTTTCGGGTCCTAAACTTCCGGAGCTATTTTGAGGCCCTAAACGACATTTTTTGGAAAATCTGGGGGCAACGTGGGTCCATGGAATGATGTTTCCCTTCCCAAAGTGGTATTTCTTGGATAGATCTTTCTAACGAGCTATCCTACGTGTCAAACGGGGATCGTATGCCCAAGTTACGACCCCGGGAAATTGATGTACCAATTTACCCAAGACGGGGCTCACAATTTGGTGTTTCATCTTCTAGGGTTAGGTTTTGGAATGTGAAGGGTTATCCATTATTTCTCAACAATAAATAGGCCTTCGAGCCTCATTGTAACACAATTTGAGAATAGTTCAGAGGCATGTAGTGACCACATCTCTTCTCAGAGATAAGCTACCATCGCCCTAGCTGGTTTATTTCCATTTCTGGTTGTAAGCATATTTCAGTATTTTCCATTAATGAAATAAAGTATTATTTCTGCTGCATCTTTGTGTATATGGTCATCTCTGTATTTTCTTGTGTTCCTGTTTAAATCCGAATCACTTCAGCAATAAGAGGCAAAGAGAAGATAGTAAAGGAGATCATGATCAGATAATGGTTAGAAATTTACAGCGTATCGAAGAAAATGGATAGCATGAGGTCATCGAAAACACGAAAAGGTAGAAGGAAAATAATAAAGAAGATCACTATCAAACAATGGCAGGAAATTTACAGCAGAGAGGAGAAAATGGACAACAATAGGTAATGGAAAACACTAAGAGGCATGGGGAAGAAAATCAAACAAATCATATATTATGGGCACCACCAGGCATAGTTACGAGCATAATGGATTTAAGAAGTGAGGTCCAACCTCATGAACACCAAGAAAAAGGGATAATGGTAAGGGATTAATCCTCTTTTAACAACTTTGATCTCCTCCATGACCGAGAGTTGGGTAGCAATAAAAAAAGCCACAAAATATTTTTCAAGAGTATCATGTAGCTGCATTCACTAATGGATTAGGTAATACAAAAGAAGTGGTGATAACACATAGCACACTGTGTGTTATTCATATAGCTAGGAATGGTACCTACATAGTTTTGTTAAGTCTAAATTTAGATTATTGGTAATGATGGCCAGCCCCTTGTGAAGCCATGTCTACATTTAAAAAATGACGATGATGTCGAGCCCATTATGAGCGAGCTACCATGGAAATCTTGTTTTTACCTTTATAACCCACATAATCAGTCTTTGATAATGGTTACTAAGCCTCGGCAAAGGATTATACACATTCAAATTGAATTCATAAAAAATGGAGCTACAACCCACAAATAGTTGTTCTAGGTTGAGTCCCTAATATCTAATTGGGAATTTGATATTCAAAATTGCAGGGGCATGACTTATAATCTATCAAAAGGGATGTTCAAGGTATTTGAATTGAAAAGATACACTCAATTGTTTGCAATGGCACAACCAGATAGCAATTTAACATCAAATCTAGGTAGACTTTACATTATGAAGTCTGCGAAATAGTGAAAGGTCAAGAGAAAATTCACTCTGTTCACTATTTATTCCAAAAGCGACGGAATTTTTCGTAACGAATATTTCCTCGAAAGTGTTGTGCAAATTTTGTGGTACTATGTGGCTATGACAAAATGGATGTGCAACTCGGAGCAATGGGGCAACTAGAAGTAGTGGATATTAGCAGTCAAATTCTTGTTTGCATAAGGAAAACAAAAATTCGTGAAACATTGTAGTTGTATTACTTACATAAAGTTTTCATGCTCATTTGTTGGGACTCTTCTAGCCGAAGAGTTAATGTTTTCAATTTAGAAGGAGAAATTTCAATGGGACTTGAAGACCACGCAATATTTTTTCAAAATATCATTGTGTATTGTTACTTTTCAGTTGGTCGGTAGAATTAGAGTTCTATATGAACTCGTGTTATTGTGTTTAAGTTCCTCACTCACTGTGTCTTAAGATAAATTGAATATTTTAGAAGTACAATGTTTTAGGTTAGCTAAATTTTGAATTCCTTAGTGAAGTGTTAAACATGGTGGAAGCGCTAAAGTCATAGTGGAAGGAGGAAAAGGTCAGATAAATTGTGAATACACTAGAGAAGCCTAGAGCCGTCTAATTGACAGAATCGTTAGATCAATGGTAGTCGCGTGCAAGTTAGGGTCAAGGTTTAACCCAAAACCAAACATGATATTTTATTAAACTAGATTAATAGTACAATTGATTTTGGTTGTCCAATTAGAGGAGCAAGATCCAAAGAATATCACGTGGAAAGGTTAACGGGGGTTAATAAAATTTTCAGACTCGATGAGAAATTCAAGTGTGGCTTAATTCCATTGAAGTCTGAACAATTGTAGTCATCTGATGGGGAGGTCGTGATCCAATGGTGGTCGCGCAGTAAAGGTCTACGAGGTTTAATTCGGATTGTGGAACTAAGGAGCTTTATCAACGGAAACGTTATTTTCTCTCAGTTCTGATAAGTGAAGTTTCTGTTAATTTTCAGGTAATATTAGCATTTTGGTTGTTTTTAGAGAAATAGTTAAATTTGGAGGCGGATGACTGAAACTCCAAGGGAATTTGGAGAATAACTTCCACCTGCACTTGAGGATATCATTTCAAGATTTGAACGATTATCTATTACACCTACACCCAGGCCACCAGTTGTGGTATTAGAGGAGCTTATTGATATTGAACAGGATCTCAAGGATTAGAAAAAGAAATCCAATATGGCCTTCAAAGTTGGAGGAAGAGGTGGTGGTTGAAGAAGCGGAAGGCCAGTTGCAAATGTTGAAGTGCTGGAAGCTATGCAACAGATGCAGGCTAAACTAGAAGCAATGGAAATGGGAAGAGATATAGATGCTCGAGATTTTAGTGAACTTGAAGTTGATGCTGCAGAACAAGAGGAACCTACAAATCGATGAGATTCTTAAAGTCATTATTGAGGTCCACATCTAAGCCCAGACTGGAAGTTTTAATTTATATAGGAATCTTAAGCCCTGAGGAATTGATAGATTGGATAAATGACATGGAGAAATTCTTCGATTATGAAGAAACAAAAGAGGGAAAAAAGTGAAGTTTGTTGTCACCAAATTGAAAGAACATGTAACACTTTGGTGGGATGAAGTGCAGGTAGAAGGAAGAAAACTTGGCAAACAACCAATTAAGAATTGGAATAGGATGGCAGCAAAATTGAAAGTAAGTTTTTGCCAAGCGATTATGAGCATACATTGTTTAGACAAATGCAAAATCTTAGACAGAGGTCTATAACAGTAAAGGAATACACAGAGGAATTCTACAAAGTAAGCATAAGAGCAGGACAAATCCAAGATACAGATGAGAAGGTTGCAAGATATGTAAATGGACTCAGAATGGAGCTCCAAAATGATATAAGTGTACTATCTCCTAAAATAGTAGAAGAGGCCTATGAGATAGAATTGAAGGCCGAAGAAAGGGGAAGTCAAGGTGGTAGAGGGAGATCAACAACAGCTAGAGATGGAGCTAGCAACATCTCAAGTCAGCATGCACCCATAGGAGGTGATGCAAGTGGCAAAGGGAGTTTTTATAGAGGAAGAGGCAAAGGGAGAGGAAGAGAAGTCAGATGTTACAGATGTAACAAGCTGGGACACAAAGCTTATGAGTGCCCAGAAAACATAGGAATGAATCATAGGAAAGCAATTGTTGCTAAGACTGAAGAGGAAACAACAAAGATAATAGAAGAAGAAAATGTACCATAGAAAGTAGAGTCTTTGGTATTTAACAAAGTTTTACTAAAGCAAGCTAAGGAAATTATTGAACCAACATAAAGAGAGACCTTGTTCAAGACTCTGTGTAAGGTTCAAGGGAAGTATTGTCAGATGATAATTGATAATGGTAGTATAGATAATTTGGTTTCCACAAAAGTGGTGGAGAAGTTGAATTTGAAAACCGAGAAACGCCAAACACCTTACAAGGTGTGATGGCTTCAAAAGGGATATCAGTTAATAGTGAATGAGCAATGTGAAGTAGAGTTGCAGTTGGGAAAATATAGAGACAAAATTCTGTGTGATGTGATGCATGTGGATGTGTGTCACATATTGTTGGCAAGATCTTGGTAGTATGACAAAGGAGATATGCATGATGGAAAGAGGAACAAATACAAATTTAGCAAAAATGGTGTTAATCATACATTGCTGCATATGGAGGAAGAAGATGCATCAAGGAAACCTGATCGAAAGACCCTTTTACTAAGTGGAAAGGAGTACTTGCAGCAAATGGAAGAGGATGAGGTAAATTTTGAGTTGATTTGCAAGCCCAAGGTAATAATTACTTCCACAAAAGTTTTTGACTTACCAATTGAAATTCAAGAGATACTAGACAAATATTGTGATATCATTGTAGATGATTTGCGTAATGAATTACCACCCATTAAATAAATCTGTCATCACATAGATTTGATTTTATGAGCAAATATATCTAATAAAGCGGCTTACAGGATGACCCCCACGGAGTATGAAGAAATCAAGAAATAGGTTCAGGAATTGTTAGACAAGGGACTAGTTAGAGAGAGTTTGAGTCCTTCTGCAGTGCTAAAAGTGTTGAGCCCAAAGAAAGATGGAGGCTCGAGAATGTGCAGTGATTCAGAAGAAATCAATAAGATAACAATCATGTACACATTTCCTTTACCTAGAATTGAAGATTTGATGGATTGTTTGAGTGGGGCTAGATATTTTACAAAATTAGACTTAAAAAGTGGTTATCATCAAATCAGAATTAGAGAGGGAGATGAGTGGAAAATTGCTTTTATGACAAATGAAGGATTGTATGAATGGATGGTAATGCATTTTGGGTTGTCAAATGATCCTAGTACATTTGTGAGGCTCATGAATGAAGTTTTGAAAGAATTTATTGGAAAATTTGTAATAGTATATCTTGACAATATATTAGTTTACAATAAATCAAAAGAGGAACATGTGAGACATCTAAATTATGTCTTACAGAGGCTACAAAAAGAGAAGTTATTGTTAAATTTAAAGAAATTTTCATTCATGAAATAGGAGTTGGTGTATTTGGGTTTTGTTGTTTCTACTAATGGGTTAAAGATGGATTGAGAGAAGATCAAGGCTATCACAAAGTGGCCTTCACCAAAAAGTGTCTTTGAGGTAAGAATTTTCATGGTCTTGCTAGCTTTTATAGGAAATTCATAAGGAATTTTAGTAAGATCAATGCTTCAATTATTGACACTATAAGGAAGGATAGACAACCGTTTACATGGACTGTTGAAGCAGAAATGAACTTCCAGCTCTTGAAGAGGAAAATTATTGAGAAACCTATTTTTATTTTCACTTATTTTAATAAACCTTTCCAAGTGAAGTATGATGCTAGTGGATAAGCCATTGAAGCTATTTTAATTCAGGAAGACAAAGCTATAGCGTGTTTTAGTGAAAAGTTGAATGAGTCAAAGAAGAAATATTCTTCTTATGATAAGGAGTTCTATGTAGTAGTGCAGTCTTTGAAGAAGTGGAGACATTATTTGATGTCTAAAGAGTTCATATTATATTGAGATAACCATGCCTTGCAGTACATTATGCAACAACCAAAGCTTAACCAGAAGCATGCAAAATGGGTAGAATACATTCAAGGTTTTAATTTTGTGTTAAAACATATAACTAGTCAATCAAACAAAGTAGCATATGCCTTAAGTAGGAAAAGTATTTTAGTGCAAGAAAGTCAAATTCAAGTTTTAGGTTTTTATTTTCTTAAAGAACTATATGAACTAGTTAGATATATATCTTTCTTAATTGTGTGTAAATTATATATCTTTCATGTAATAATTGTAATGGCACAGTGCATTCTGTAGAGCCAATATCCACATGTTGTTCCACACCTTTGACCTGCATAAGTTTAATCCTGTAAAGTTGTTTCTTCTATTTTTTTACAAAAATCACATGATATCATAAGATGTCATCATTTCTGTTTGTAAGAGAGCATCAATATAAACAGTATACAATGCCTCGCAAAGGTTGGCAAAAATTCTTCAAATTGTTCTGAAATTAGAAAGGAGTTTATCGGTCCTCAAATAAAGGATTTGCATATGATGAAAGGACTCAAAACATTTTCATGGAAAATAATGAGGTTGTTTGTTGTGTATGGTCTAATAGATTCTATATTGGAGATAACAATAACCAATATGTTGATTCTGAAGAAGATGATGTTACAAGTATCTCAACATTCCAACTGTGATGAATCTCAAAGGTCCAGAGTTGGGAAGGCTAGTGAACTCAGTAACAAAATTATTGTTTTCACAAATGTCCTCTACTTGAGAATTATTTGAAAAGTAGTCCTCATTTAATGGTCAAATCCCATACAATACATTTTTTAGCATGTGTGTTTTATTTTATGAAAAGCTTTAATGATTCTTATTTGTAAGGCTCATGAATTTATGAGATCCAATACATGGTTTCACATATGTTTTTAATTTTATAAATAGCATTGCAATAGACCAATTATTTTATCTCCATGTTTTCTCATATTTAATACTAAAATCTTTTTGAATAGTTTATTTTCTAGTTATTATTAATTTCTTTGGGATGTGTTTGGTTAGTTATATTATATAGATTATTATTAATTTCATATTTTTTAAGTATCATATTAATTATTACTTAATTTTTTTACATTTATATTTATATTTTTATTTGAAGATGGTAAAGGCTATCATTATTACTTTTAGTATTTTTAAACATCAGTATAAATAAAAATAAATACTTATAAAATCTGTATTTGAATTATAATTTTAATATTAGTAATTTTATTTTAAAAAAATAAATTTTAATTAAATTTTCTATATTAGTGATGCTATACTCAAAATTTTTAAAAATGAAATAGTAATTTTTAATCTCAATAAATCAAACTAGTATTGATAACTTGATTTTAAAAGCTAAAACTAGTTATTGATCATTTCAATTAAATTGCAGAGAACTTATATCCAAATGTAATGAGTGTACTTTTAATCGTTGAATTTTGTTCTATTTTTTTTGTTTGTTCATCCATATAACTAGTAGACAACAATTAGAAACTTAGTACTCATCTAGACAATTAACCCCAACATTGTTAGATTATTTTATAACTTAATTACTATTAGAAACCTAGTACTCATCTAGACAATTAACCTCAACATTGCTAGATTATTTTATAACTTAATTACAATTTAGAGCATCACTAAGAAACAATTACACTAAAGAATTAATAGAAAAACTTAAACTTAGCACAAGTCCTAACTTTACCTAATTAAAAATGAAGGCTTTAAATTTGAGTCATACATCAATTTATTTTTTCCATAATATTTTTAACCTATAGTTTTTAACATAATCTCTCTAATGTAGTTTATTTTAATTTTAATGCATAGGATTCTAATGAATCTTTCCAAATAAATTTGGTGAGTGAACAAGCAAGTGAAAATGCCACATAGACTATGGAGCTGACAGGCAGCTGAGACAATACCTCCATGAGATTAGAATTCATGTGGTTCCAATCTAAAGTGTTGCTCGCAGATCCATCAACTTCTTGGGCGAAGATGCAGCAGCAGAAGCGATGGCATCATCATCTTCCAGTCCGGCAATGGACACTTCGATGGCCTTAGTTCCCTACTTTTTGCTGTCCTTAGTGAGATGTATTGCATTGGCTCTTTGCTTCGTTTGATATGATCATAGAGCTGACTATCGTTTTCTTTCTTGTATATTTTTTTTGACTGTACATCAAACTATTAGTATGAATTATTACAGGAAATCTTTTTTCTTTCTCACAAATTTCTTTATTTATTGTTTCTCCATTTAAGAATAAGGGGGTCATTTCACTGTACTTTTTTTCAGTACGAAAAAAGTATAATTTTATATTGATATCAGTAATGAGAGATACATATGCCATACAGTGTTCAATACATGAGCCTCATGTGCCAATCCAAAATACAAGGGAATGTCGCAAGACAACGAAAAATACAGTCCATAGTCCATATACCATAAGAAAACTAGATAGCAAAACAATTTTGTTCAAGATATATTCCTGAAACAGCAAATAGATAGTTCCCGGTAGATGCATGATCGCATCATCAAATCAATCATGTAGTATAGTAATGTAGCATTATTGACTGGAGATCATGTAAAGCAAGATTAGAATCTAGATAGTGCAAGTGTTGCATCAGTCTGTTCAGATACAGATTACGCCCACATGAAAATCATGTATCATTCGGGGGCTTCATCTACCAGACAGTGATGCAGCATTATTGGATGGAGATAATGTAAAGCAGGATTAGAATCCAGATAGTGCAAGTGTTGCATCACTGGGTTCGGAAACAGATTACCCCCACATAAGAATCATGTATCATTCAGGGGCTTCATCTAC
Source organism: Pinus taeda (assembly GCA_000404065.3). NCBI lineage: Eukaryota > Viridiplantae > Streptophyta > Pinopsida > Pinales > Pinaceae > Pinus > Pinus taeda. The sequence continues at coordinate 248,763 of APFE030636515.1, forward strand.
CAAACCTTTCTTCGTAGAGCAATCTCTCTAGGCGAAACATATAACCTTGGTACTAAGTTATACACCATCTATCGAGAAGACTAAAAATAGGAATTTATCCAGCTACAAGTCAATCTTAGTAGAGGAAATCTTTATGCCCAGTGGCCAATTAAACAAGTTCAAGAAGCAAAAAATAACAACAGCCATCCATTAGTCATTCGTTACTGCTAGCAGGGGAAGTTTTCAATATTAAAGTTGTTCTGGTTTATACAAATTGTTAAGTCCATTTTTCCAATTGAGCCTGTTAAGCCCTTCTTTGATAATTCACATTCATGTCTGTGTCCTATCAACATGCTTGATAGTGGAATTGTTATGTTGTATCCATAACATTTCTATCCTAGTCAACCATCCAAGAATAAAGGATTTCTGATTTTTGTTGATCTCATAATATATTCAATAATTACTTTGGAATCTCCATGGATTTGGATGTAGGGAATATCCAGAAGGTTAGTGAACCATAAGAGGCCCCATAAGGCCATTACCTCAGCTTTAGTGTTCCTTTGCCACCATGTTAGAAAACATTGTCCACATATTTGTTGTTGTGCATCCCCATAAAAAAAAGCCATGGGCTATATCTGTTGTACTTAGGTCTTCTTGTGGCTAGGGACATTATTGCATATGTTTTTAGTGGCATATAAAGTGTAAGATGGGATAATGTTGTTTAAAACTGAGTTGAAATTCCTTATGCAATTTTGAAAAATGTAGTTGTTTCTCCACTCCAAATTTTCCAAAAAATGATAGCAGGAATGATTTTCTAGTCAGCCTTTTGAGTTCTCCACCATAGTAGACAGTGTTTTATGCAAGCATGTTGGTGAAATTGGAAACCTAAGTGAGAAGAGAGTACTTTCTAGATCTGAGTAGTGAGGGGACAGGTGAGGAATATATGGTTGTTGTTTTCAGATTCCTTCTTGCAAATAGGACAAATGCCATGCCATTGCCTCTTTTGTAAGTTTTTCCATGTAGATTTTTGTTATGAAAAAACAGTCAAGTGAAAAGTATAATTTTTGGGGGATTTTAGTTTTCTAGAAAGAAAATAAGATATGTTCCTCAGTCAGGTTTGAAACCCCTTAACAGAGAGAAAGATATGTATAGGCCACATCAATATTGTCATTCTGCATCTTCCTTGACCAGATTAGCTTGTTCTGATTTCCAATTAGACAAATCCCTAGCTTATTCATCCTAGTCACTATGACCTCCCATACCAGGTTCCATAGGTAAACCCAATTCAAGTGTAGACTTCCAGATAGGATGGGGACCCCTCAAAAATGCAATGGCTTGACACTAGAAAAAAATGCCTCTTTTATTAAGGGAAACAATATGTTGTTTTGGGATGTTGTCAACATCACCATAACCCAAAAGATGATCAATTCCAACGAGAATATTGTGGCTTCTGCCAATATTCCAAACCATATGTTTCAAAAAGGTCTTTGTGACCTTTTGGAAACTGGGCGAGATGGAGGATCCTTTCTTGGCACCAATGGTGCATTTACAGAACCAGAAAGTGAAATCATGATTCTTAAGGTATTTTTGTTTGACAAGGCTCCAGGTTCTAGTACCAAAAATGCCTCTCCAAAGAGACTTAATAAGTAAACCCTGTCCAAAACTGCCAAGATCAAGAATTCCCCATCCCCCATGGCCTTAGGCAGAGTGATCTTAGAAATTTTGGCAAGGTGAATTTTTTTTATATGATTTCCCCATATAAAGTTAGCCATGACTTGGTTTAGTGAGAGGATGATAGCAGCTGGAATATGGTAGAGATGTGTCTAGTATACCCCTAATTGGTTTAGTACAATGTATAACTTGCCCATCCAGGGAAAGATTTCTTTATTGCCACCTAAAATGTTTTTGTAAGATCTATCTACCAGACATTGCCAATCAGCTTTCATGTAATTGCATGGTTTAATATGGAAACCCAAATATTTCATACCATGTCCAATCAATTTAGCATCTATACCAATCAAGTTCTTTATGTAGACAATGTTATCCAAATCACAATTACTTTGATACAAGGTAGATTTTGGTGCATTTATATAAAGACCAGTAGCATTAGCAAATTTTCTGAAAATGTGAAAAAGTCTAAGTCATGAGAGATGGTACAACATACCCATAATTAGAGTGTTGTGGACAAAGAAGCTATGTGAAATGTTGATATTGTAGCCAATCTTGAGAGCCTAAGCACGATAGAATTTTGAAGGATATTAGTTTATGATTACAATTAACATTGACGACACATGCCATAATCCAATCCACACATTTTGGTTGTAAACCAATTTTGAAAAGAACGAGCATGAGGTAACCCTAACCCTAATCGAGACTATCAAAAGTTTTCTTCAGATCAATTTGTAGGATAGCATCATTTAGGTTCCTTGCACGGATAGAGTGTAAGCATTCATGTGCAATAGCAACAACCTCATATATTTGACAAAGTTGTAGAAAACCATGTTATTGTGGGGAAATATGGCGAGAAAGAGTGCCTTTGAGTAGGTTTGCTATGGTTTTAGATATAATCTTGTAAATGATGTTGCATAGCGGCCTATATTCTTCAAAAGCGATGGGAGAAAAATGCTTCACGATGAGGGAAATGTAGGTGGACCTGTTATGGTGGTGAATATACCCAGTGACTCTAGACTCCTCCACCATTTGAAGTAGATTATGTTTAAAAAGATTAAAAAAATGAGCGAAAAACTTCATGGTCCACCCATCCAATCCACTACTTTTGTCACTTTTAAAATATTTAAGGACACTAAGAATTTCTTCCTCCTAAATGCATGTGTACACGACCTCATTTGAGTTTTGATGAAACATAGTCAGGAAGTGTTCATTCCCCCAAATGAGATCTTCAACAACTATGTTGCCATTTCGCTTATAGTGAGATTGGAAGTGTAGGGTGGTGGCTTTGGAAATATCCTCCTGTGACTAGATATGGGGTCCCTCACCATCCTAAATTCCCCAAATAGAGTTTGTAGTGCATCTATGGTTTGCAAAGCTATGAAAAAATTTAGTATTTTTGTCTCTGTCATGATCAAATTTAGTGTTTTTGTTTCCTCCATGATCCAGATAGTGTGGCTCTTTAGTGGCAAAGTTGCTTCTTCAAAATCTAAGATACAATTTCTTTTTACCTCTAGATCCTGAATGTGAAACTGGTAGGAATATTATCCTAGGCCATCAACACTAGAAGGGTGTCCAATTTACATTTTATATCCCTAAGATCTCTTTTCATAAACTGTTTTTTATTTTTCTGTCGGGTCTTCACCACCCGGCGGAGTGACTCCAGTTTTTCAAAGATATGTTCCATGGGGAGGCACCCAAAAGTGCTTTCACATGAGGGAGCCAGAAGTATTTCATAGTTCCATGATTCCCCCAATCCCCTGATGTTGACAGATGGTGTCACGGGGACGCCATCTCAGGTTGCCATGCTCTAAGGGCCCGTGAGGTAGGGATGTCAACAATTGGCACATCAACCAAAAATTTGTCCATACGGGAGGAGTGGGGGTTTGGTCTACGGCGTCCCCTAAAATTTCTGCTTCCACGGTTTTGTGTTGCTCACTAATGTAGGGTTGATGTGGGAGTAGGTGATCCAACACATTGATTTAGGTTTGATGTGGGGAGTAGGTGATCCAGCACATTTTTGGATGTTAAGGGTATGCAAATCAAAGATTTTCTATTGCCCAGAAAATCCAGGTCACTGCCAATAGAGTTTTTAGGTGAATTTGTAGGTGGAGTAACACTAATTTTAGGCCCTTTCCCTGTTGGAATTCAGGCACAACAAACAAATAGACACAACAGCAGCACATAAACACAATATTTAACGTGGTTCACCCAACCAATCTGGGCTACGTCCACCAAACATAGGCATCAGGAATATATTAAATAAATTGGAGATTACATCAAGAAATCCTCACACTCTCTTCCATCTATCCATATGACAACCTATTTTATAGTAGAGAGAATCTAATTGCTCTCACATAAAATTTAGGATGCATTAATTTGCTCCCAACAACCTGGAGATAATCCAGCAACAGATTTTCTATTGTTGTCACCTACAGAGATTTTTGCCTATTTCACTTCAAACAGAAAATCTCAACAATCTCCACCTTGACAACAATTCGCCTGATGCCCTGTTATTATTATTTTATCTTTCCTGCAAGCCAAGAGAAGCCAAACACCAGCGTAGCTTCTCCAACAAAACTGGTTTCGTGAACATGTCTGCACAGTTCTCCTTTGTATGCACCTTTTCAAGAGAAACTCCCCTTTCAGTGATAACCTGTCTTAAAAAATGATATTTGATTGGAATATGCTTTGACTTACTATGATAGGCCGGATTTTTAGCCAAATGTATTGCACTTTGACTGTCACAAAGTAACCTGATGTTATCCTGTAACCTACCAAACTCACCAAGCAAACCTTTCAACCAAACCGCCTCTTTGCAAGCATGAGAAGCAGCAATGTATTCTGCTTCAGTAGTGGACAAAGCAACAATGTTCTGTGGCTTTGACATCCAGCTTATAGCTCCACCTACAAGAGTAAAGACGTACCCTGAAGTTGATCTTCTCTTATCCAAATCCCCTGCAAAATCGGAATCAACATATCCGCAAACATATTCACTACTCTTATTGTAAGAAATAAAATAACTACTTGTGCCTCTCAAGTACCGAAGCACCCATTTCACTGCTGACCAGTGTTCTTTACCCGGATTTTCCATGTACCTGCTGACAACCCCAACTGCATGAGAAATATCTAGTTGCGTACATACCATCGCATACATAAAACATCCTACTACATTGGCATAAGGAATTCGAGACATATAATCCTTTTCTTCATCTGTATTAGGACATAAACTCGAAGAAATCTTAAAATGGGAAGCTAAAGGGATCGACACAGGCTTCACATTGTTCATACCAAACCTCAAAAGTATTTTCTCAACATACTTTTGTTGTGATAGCCGCAGCTTACCATTGCTCCTGTCTCTGAAAATCTCCATGCCCAACATCTGTCTTGCGGCTCCTAGATCTTTCATATCAAACGTCCTTGCCATCTGAGTCTTCAACCTGTTGATTTCTTCAATGCTTTTGCTTGCTAAAAGCATATCATCAACATATAACACTAAGATAATGAACATGCCATTATTCAATTGTTTGAAATAAACACAATGATCATATTCACTTCTAACATATTTCTGACTCAACATGAAAGAATCAAACTTCTTATACCACTGCCGAGGCGACTGCTTCAGGCCATATAATGACTTCTTGAGCCTGCAGACAAATTTCGCATTGCGATGTTGAACAAACCCTTCCGGTTGTTCCATATATATTTCCTCATCTAAATCACCATGTAGAAATGCAGTCTTAACATCTAACTGCTACAACTCCAAATCAAACAAAGCCACTAATGCTAACACAATTCTAATTGAAACAATTTTAACCACTGGTGAAAATATCTCATGAAAGTCTATGCCAGCTTTCTGAGAAAATCCTTTTGCAACCAGCCGAGCTTTGTAACTGTCTTCCGTATCATTCACACCCCGTTTCAGCTTGAACACCCACTTGCATCCCACAGTTTTCCTGCCTTTCGGAAGCTCCACCAGATCCCATGTGCCGTTTTTACTCAAGGCCATCATTTCTTCCTTCATGGTTGCTTTCCATTTGTCACTATTTGAACCTTCTACAGCTTCCTGATAACACAAAGGTTCATCATCATTAGCGATCAAAGCAACTGAATCATCATACCTTCTCAGATGGCGTTTGATCCTTGTAGATCTCCTTAAGAATGTTTCTGGTGCTTCCACAATGGGTTGTCTATCAACTGTAGCAATTTCTTCATGATCGCCATCTGAGACCTGTTCATGTCCTCCATCAGAACCCTGTTCATAATCTGATTCTGAAACCGGTTCATGACTAGAATCTGAACTATGGTCGTTATGACTATCATTAGAAAAGCTGTCAAACTGAATATGCTGGAAACCAGATACATCATCCTGTTTCAATCTTCTATCTACATCTAATTGTACAAGAGAGGATTCATTAAACCTTACATCTCTGTTGATG
>APFE030636516.1:2281-69905 GCA_000404065.3 Pinus taeda
AGATCATTCTTATATGATGAGATTCAGTTGAAGACATTCTGCTTCAACTGATTCTCAAGGTGACTCCTTCACCTATCATCGTTCTGCATCTCGTCCATTTGCTGCCCCTGATTGTGTTGCACCATCATGCTGTCTCATGATCTCATAAATTACGCTACCCATATATCATTGTGTTGCCCATCATGTTGTTGCCCATGCTCCATGTATCGTTGCTCTGCCCATCCACAATATCTCATACATCATGCTGCTGCCCAAGACTGCGTTATATATATCTGTCTAGATCACACAACGTAATCATTATGCCACCGAGGTTTATATACCTAGGTAATATCACTTTATGAACACTGTATATAATCCCTGATGACTGCGTTCCATTATATATATGAATGTCTAGACTCTACATACAGCGTATGTATATGGCTGTGTACTACAGCGTATGTATATTTTTGACTGCATAGCCCATGACTTTGTATGGATATGACCACCGTATATAGTGTCCTTTTAACCAGCGTATCACTGTCTATATGACCAGCGTTTATAGTGTCTTATTAACCAGCGTATCACTGTCCAGCATTATTCATAACCTACGTATCAGCGTTCTTTATAACCATGTTGGACTGCAATTATGACTGAAGCAAATTAGGGCTACGTGGTAAGTTATAACAGCGTATATACATCCACAATGTTTTCTTTCCTTTACTGTGGCTGACTCTGCGTGATATATTATATGACCACGTTCCAAGATACAATGACTGCATTGTATATGACAATGTTCCAAGATATATATTGCATTATGACTGCATGACATATTACATGACAGCGTTTCAATATATATATTGCATCAAGAACAGCGTATTACATTTCTTCATGAATGTATTTATGCCCAGCATATATTCTGCGTATATAAGTCATTAGAATGTGCTGCCATGACTGTGTTATCCATTACATTGCGTGGTAAGGTCCTTTATTACTGCGGCTTCACCAGATTACATGTTGTGCATATATATCTATTCATAAACAGCGTGTCTTAGGGCTGTATGAAGATCTTCTGTGCAGCGTATAAGGACATGTGTTAGGGCTTCTACTAACTGTGGCTATGCCTCGTAGTGACTGTGTATAACAGTTTCATTTCTTGCTGCATATAGGCTTCTCTTCCATGTTGTATATAGATGTGAGTTAGAATTAGGGCATCATAGGCCAGCGTACATTCTCATGGTGTCTCTCTCCTGCTCCAAAAACCCAAGACATGGAGAGGAGGAGATCACCTCAAGAAATATGTGTATAAAATGACTTCAAGTTCTTGCCAATTTATACTAAAACATAAGAGATGAATAGACACGTCGGTTGGGCTTCTAGAGCCTACATAAACGCTGGTCGGCTTGATAATAATTATATGAACAAAATAAATTCATATCTCCATAAATACTTATCGGAATCGGATGATCTTTGGATCAATCCTACACCTCTCGACGAGAGGGATCCAATAAAAATATCAGTTGCCATAAATAAGCCGACCCACATGGAGTTTGGCCCTAGTTGCCAATTTAACAACTGGGATGCATTAGGGACTTATAAGTTATACACTAGTACCAGCCCAAAGTCCTCCAGGTACAGACACTTCCTCTACTTAGATGTGATGCAAGCGCATAGCTCCTCTATCTCAGTGTGCAACTTAGTGCTAGTGTTACTGCTTCTACAATTGTAGTTGGAGATCTTGATAAAGAGGAGGAGTCCTGGGTTTCCCTGTCTAACTACAATTTAGAGTCCGAGCCAGATGATGTTGCCATTTCTAGCAGTAGTGATCACTGATGATTGATGATTGATCAATGAGATAATATTATGTATTAGTGACTTCCAGTCTTGCAGTTGTATTGTTTTGTTGTAGAGGCTATTTAGAGCCTCCTTAGTTATGTGTTTTTGATCTGATCTCCATATATTGCATGTATTGGACAACACACTAGGTGCCATTTTGATATATAGATATATTCATGAGCATACTTTGACATATGTTGTCTTCTCTCTATTACTCTAATGCTGAGTTTGGAGACATGAATGAAAATCTAAAAAATATGTTTTTCATTAAAAATTAAATATCTAAATGTACTTTTTAAAAATACTGAGTCATTGGAATCAACTCGTCCGAGTTAATTCCGAGTTGACCCTCGACAGGTTCCGAGTTTGAGTCCAAGTTTTAAAACATTGGTATTGATAAGATCATCTACATACAAGAACATGGCAAGTGGATTACAGACTCCTTATAAGTGAAGAGGTGAGCTGTCATATTGTTTCCATTACATATTCTTATGATGCTTTAAAGAAGTTGAAAAATGTGTATGACTCGTAGAGAATTGGAGATTGTACAACTAAAGCCAAACTCTTCAACCTTGAGTTAAAAGATAATGATTCCTTGGCCTTAGCTTTTGGGATTAGTGCCATCATGGATGATATGGATGCCACTATATTGAAGATAAACATTTTTCTCACAACCTTCATCAAGGACCTCTACCCTCCATCCCTCCGTACTCTCACTATCTTGAATCCTTGCAAGCTAGTGGACAGTTGAAGTCCATCACATTTGACTTTGTGGTGGAGAAAGTTGTAGAATGAGAGAAAGCTTTTGGGAAGAGGAAGACAACAACTCAGCCCCCTAAAGAAACAACGTGCCTTGCTTAGAAAGGGAAGAATCAATCACGTGATTCCTTTAGAGGAAGTGATGGTAAAAGAGGACATGGAAGAAAGAATTATAGAGGTAGGGGGTAAACACCATCAAGAAGAAAACTTTGATCTTCATTGCATTAATTACGACAGAAATAGACATGATGCATCAACATGCAGGATCACCTAGGAGAAGATCAAAGACAAACAAAATAAAAATGGAAGACAAAGGTGAAAAACACAATCTAACAAAAGGTAAAGCACTTGAATTTGCTCATAATATTGTTGCCCATTGGAATACTAGAGTAACTAAAGATTTGTTTCACACTTCATGTGCTTCTTGGAGAGATGCATGGCTGCTTGACACTCGTGCAACATGCCACCTGAGCTTCCCGAGAGGCTTCTTTGAGGATTCTAGTGACAATGTAGATGGCATAGTGTATTTTGTAGATAGATCTAGTCTTAAACCCTCAAGACTTGGCACCATCAAGCTTAAACTGCATGGATTTTCAGATTTTATTTTGCATGATGTACTCGATCTTTCGGAGCTATGATGAAATACAATGTCCCTTGTGCACATTTGTCAGCAAGGCCACTCTAGTCATCTTCTTGATGGTAAGCTAGAAATAAGGAAGGCATCTAACAACATCATTGTCATTACCGGAGTTAAGGATGAAAGATTACTAAAGTTGAAAAGGGACAATTGCTCATGCATAGAATTTTGCATACCTCTCCCTTCACAATGAAGCTACATTAGTAGCTGGTCTTCTATGGCATGCTAGATTTGAACGTATTAGTTATAACAACCTTCACTTGCTGAAAGGAATGATGTTTTTGGTTTGAATGCTATTCCTATGAAACTAAAGCAATGTGATGCTTCTATATTTAGAAAGCATAGTAAACAGCCGTCTCATGATTCCACTTTCAAGTTCCAAAGAATGTAGAAAACTTGGAATGATTCGTTTTGATTTGTGTTCCATTTGCTAATGGAAATAAATATATGATGACTTTTATTGATGATTACACTAAAATGTTTTAGGTGTACTTGTTGAAAAATAAATCTGAAGCTTTCGAAACTTTTAGAAATTTTCATGTATGGATTCAAAATGAAGCACAATCACATATTGGCTCTATTCCTATTGAGAATGGAAGAGAATATACCTCTAATGAATTTGAAAACTATCTTTGCCGTCATGGGATTCAACATCAAACCATAGTTCCATACAATCCTCAACAAAATGGTGTAGCTAAAAGAATAAACATGAGCATCTTGAATATGGTTCGTTCCATGATGTTTTTCAAAAATGTAAGTTGATGTTTCGAGCAGATGCAGTTCTGTTTGCAATATATGGGATAAACAAATGTCCATTTCATTCATTCAGAAATAAAACTCTGAATTGAACCATTGATCGAACCAGTAGATTCCCTGAACTGATAACTAATTGGAATGAAATCGGTAAAAGAACTAGACCAACATCGGTCAACGAAAAACACATAAAATATTCAAGCTTTAAAGAAAACATATATATTCATGTGTATCTGTATGAATTCAAATCAATGTAGAAAAAATTGTCATAGGCAAAAAGTTAGCAAGGGTTCAGAAAACATCTTTTCGACAACATTGGTGAAAAAATAGGCAAATCACGACACATATTAAAGAATGCAAAATATACTCATTTTTTAAAAATTGTAAAAATAAGCGAAAATCGGGAAAATTCAGCAAAATTCAGGGAAAAATTGGAAAAGATCACCAAAGGAAAAAGTCATGATTTTTACCTAGCATTTTTTTCGGCAGATGCAAAAAACTGCGATGTTGCCGATTTTTAGTCGATTTTTGCAACGTTGATTCAAACCATTTATACACAAATAAGCAAAGTTCTCTAAATTGAAAATACATTAAAAAGGAGGCCCTAGTTGGCATTTAGCATCCAAATTTGATTTATTCTATAGCAAATGCCTACTTATTATCAAAAGCATTGCCTATATTGGGATCTTCGTCATCAATATCACCTTCTAAGCTTTAAAAACATATTGAAAAAACTTAGCATGTCAATTCAAGATTTTGTTTTAGTGATGGCTACATTTTTAGTAGAGTCATGATAGAGGAGTTCAACAATCAATGCCACTAACATCAAGGTACATAAAGGGCTTGGTGCTTTTGATTAAATGCTAGTTCCATACCCTAGTACATGAGGAAATCCAACGTTGCATTGCCCCAAATTTTGAAATCCAAAAAATTATTAAGTGTGCTGGATTTTGAGTGGAATCTAAAATTCTACTTTCTCCATATGAAATCCAATGAGGTTGGAACCACTCTCAAACATCTTGAGTCAATTAATGGTAATGCTAAGAATTTAAGTAAAAAGATGAAAATGAAAGATAAAGGAGAATGTCACTTCCCGAAAAATCCCAAGTCAATTAATGGTAATGTTAAAAACTCAAGTAAAAGGATGAAAATGAAAGAGAAAGGAGTGCTACTTTTACTTTAAGAATTTAGCATTACCATTAATTGCATGGCATTAGTATGGAAATATGGTCAAATACTAGGCTTCCCCACTCATAATTTTTTTTTGTTAAATTGTTTTCAAAGGGATCTTGCTAGCATTATACAAAATCGACCTATTCAGTACCCTTGTTAGCATTTTAAAAACTGGTTGGTTCAATACTGAATTGGTTTTTTTGTTTGTTTGTTTGTTTGTTTGTTCGGTTTGTGATACCTGTTCAGAGTCCAGACCAATTTTCCCTAAAAAATGGTTGGAGTGGCCAGTTTAGTATGGTCTTGATAACAGTATGGCTGCATTCCTTTGGTAAGGTATCTTAGGATCTTTCGTCCCCCTACTATGCATTGATTTTGAAGGAGCAGAAAAACATGCTTGATGCCATGAGTCAAAAGTGCATATTTTGGAGTATTCAAATACCCCCAAGGCATATCATCTTTACGATGGGGTAAACAAGAAGCTTATTCTGTTTAGAGATGTAATTTTTCTTGAATCTTCCAAGACCGACTATATCGTTGAGTGACAATTTGATCTTTTGGATAGATTCACTCATGTAAAGACATTGGGAATTTGATAATGAGATTCCACATATTGAAGGGGGGATCCCTATTTTGGATTAGTTAGAGATGTAATTTTTCTTGAATCTTCCGAGACCGACAATATCGTTAAGTGAGAGATTTATCTTTTGGATAGATTCACTCATGTAAAGACATATTGGGAATTTGATAATGAGATTCCACATATTGAAGGGGGGATCCCTATCTTGGATTAGTTTCCAGAATCTCCTTTTGAAGCACCATCCCCCTCATGAAGTTCTAGCCACTTCATCAGATGAGGAACACTGTTTGAATGATCTGATTGAGAGAATTGGACACTGAATCTTGATGTAGTCCCATCTCAATTAGTGGAGCACGTGGACCATCAAAAAAGTCCCCCAAAATGGCTCATCAAGACTCTTGAAAATGTTCATTGTGATGAGGTCGGAAATACATGAACTAAAGGTTACACCAAACAAGATGGAGATGATGTAGATATTTATGATCAGTGGATGTTGATGATATGAATATTTCATATGATTATGAATTGAATTTATCTTCTAACTTTGAACTAACTAACTTTAAGGAAGTTGCTTGTCATGATGGTGGAAAGAAGCAATGCAGGAGTATGATGCTCTCTTAAAGAATGGAACATGGAAGTTGGTGGGGATTATCCATTCAAAATCTAACCAATTGGATGCAAGTGGGTGTACATATGGTTCACTTGACAAGCAAAACACAAGGCTTGTGGCAAGGATTTGCACAAGAAGGAATTGATTATGAGGAGAGTTTTGCCGCCACAACAAAATGGGCCACCATCTAGAGTATCTTTGCCTTGGCATCTGAGAATGGATGGAAAGTTCATCAAATGGATGTGAAGACTCTTTTCATGAATGGAGACTTGAAAGAAAATGTCTTCATGTTTTAGTTAGAAGACTTTGTTGTGAAGGGTCAAGAACAAAAAGTAAATAAACTCATTGAATCCTTGTATGGTGTAAAACAAGCACTGAAAAGTTGGGAAGAAAAATTAATTGAGCTTCTTCTGAAATTGAATTTCAAACACGTTAATCTTGATGGTGCAATTGTGTTTGTCAAGAAGGTTGGCAAAGCCACTGTATATCTCGTAGTCTAAGTCACCTGCCATAGGGACACAGGACACACAGGACATGAAAAATTGAGTGTCTGACACAGGCATGTTGACCCACCGGAACAAGACACGTAGGACATGATATATATATATATATATATATATAATATATATATATATATATATATATCAGAAATTTATACTAAGTAGATATTTCTTACACAAATTCTCATTCATGGTAAAAATTCAGACATAGATCTAGATTCTACATTGTAAAAATTTGTAAGTTTTACGAAGTAACATTATGCATACAAATTCAATTGTGACAGATACATTAATGATCCAATAGGAGAAAGACAAGAAATTGCAGTTTTCTCATTAAGTCATCAAAATCAAAATGTGTTACATAGGTAGTAGCAATGCCAATGGCAAATAGAAATAACAAATACAAAACAACTACAAGGTTGTAGGTAGCTCATGACTCGTGAGTCATCAATAATCATTGTCAAAATCAACATCACTGTCATGGTCACCACTGCTCTCCTCTGCTCCATACTACTCCTTTGTATCCAATGTCATCTATATGCATTTGCTGGTGTGGAGGATGACCCCTCAAGAGTATCACCATCATTAAAAGCTATGTTGCACGAAACTTCTAGGAACCCGACGTTTCGGGTTGTACCCATACCCAAAACTTCGAAACTCGGCCATCATGTAATTGTCAATGAGAGTTAATATAAACTTTGTTTTTCCTTCTAAATTGTCATCTATGGGTCTTATTTCCCTTTTACTTGCAAGATAATGTGTTATTCACTTGTTTATAACTTATATATATATATATATATATATATATATATATATATATATATGATGTTTCCATTTTTGGCAGGTGAGTTTCTTAAACGTACTCGTTTCGGAAACTCCGAAACAGTTATATATATATATATATAATATATATATATATATATATGATGTTTCCATTTTTGGGAGGTGACGTTTCTAAACGTACCCGTTTCGGAAACTCCGAAACAGTTCGACTTTTCGTGCAACTTAGATTAAAAGTGACCGGCTCTAGCACTGGGTCATTAAGATCTAAGTTGGCCAATGCCAATTCAACACTGTTGTCCAAACCCATATCATCAGGAAAGACATCCACATCTTTGTCTTTCCCTTCAACCACTCATCCCTCTGCCTGTAAATAAGACGAAGTTTGGTGTGCACATATACCATTGTCTCCGACATGCTCTGCTTAAGCTTGCTCTTCTTGACACTATACAAATTCCCATATGTGCTCTAATTCGTTTCGCAACAAGAGGATGAAGTCACTTGAGAGAGGTGCCTCATGGCTAACTCCTGTAGAGGACGGCTTGTTGGTGAATGAGTTGCCCACCAAGAATAGGGCGTCTTAACCCCTTGTCTCTAATCACATCATAGCCTGCAAATTGCCCAGTGTCAGTGGAAAACTCTGCAAAGGCTTCCACCACCTCATCAATGGATGCTCTATCTTGAAAAATCCACCTCGATGCATCCTTTCTCCCCTGAGAAATTTCACCATCCATGTGAGGAGGGAATCTGTGGGAAGGACCACCATTCAGGCACTCATGGTTGTAGTATTTTGCGTTCAACGAGTGAGCCAAACAATGCAAAGGTGTGCAATTCTTGTCCTATTTGCTGACAAGAATGTCTTCTATGGTTGTGAAAAAGGCCTCTGTAAAATAATGGTCTTCACAGACTCAATCATGGAATCCCATCTCTCATAAACCTCTCCTAGGATGGGTTGGTCTATATCTACAAATTGTAGCGAAACAATGATAGTGTCCATGGTCTTAATGGTGAGATCTAGCCTCTCCCACCAAGCATCATCTAACACCGTGTTCTTGACTCTTTTTGACATTGCTTGATCTGTGTTTCTCCAAAATGACCAAACCTCTAAAATAACCATGGCCCTAAGAGCGGTCTTGACCTCCCTCAACCTCTTCAACATGATGAATGAAGAGGCAAATTGTGTATTCGCAATCTTCAACAATGATAGATTGGTGTGCTCCTTGCAGATTGTGAGGGAATTTGTATGATTTTGTTCAAAGTTGCGGATATGTCCTGCATCCTCAATAATAATTCCAATCCAAGGCACATAAAAAGCAATAGATTTAAGTGCTAAATACAAGGAATGGATAATGCAAGGTGTCCAAAATACTTGTGGTTATTTAGGTTCCACAACCATGCCAGAAATCTTGCAAACAGGGGCATTGTCTGTAATGATTTGCACATAAGAATCAACAACTACATCTTCAATAACTTTAATGAACAACTCACCAATATATTGTGCATCCTTGTATTGTCCAAGTGCATCCACTGATTTCAAGAAAAATGGTCCATTCAAGGAAGACACCATGGAGTTGATGAGTGGACGTCGTGTTGGATTTGTCCATCCATCAGAAACAATACTAACCGAGATGTTGGCCATGCTGATTTAATAGACTCAAGCCTTTTGTCAACTTCTTTCTTTGCCTTAGTCAACAATGTGGTTCTAAGCTTCTGTGACCCAGGAGGCACATATCTTGATTGAGTCCTTTGAGTTAGAGCTCGACACATCTCAAGAAATAAGGGTGAGCGTGCAACATTAAAGGATATGAATTTCTGATAGAGAAAGAATGCAATGGTGAGATCAAGCTCTTCCCGTCTCTCTTTCTGAAAAATCTTGCCCATTGGACCAAGTGCCAGTGCCTTGCTTTTTGCTGCTTGACCCACCCCCAACAAAACTCTCAAGTAGAAATTTGTTGCTGCTTTTCCTCAAGAATGGAAGGGGATCATCATTTTTGTTTTTTTTAGACGATGCAGCCACCCTTGCCACACCTGCTAGTGTCAGTATCTTCACACTTCCATCAGTGATCAAATTGCTCTTTTTGCATGCATACTAGGTGTCCCATCCGATCAGCTGCATTCCATTATGTCATGGATCAACTGATGGTAGTGGTTTCCTTCATGACATTCACTTGCTGACCTGTTCACACATTTTTTTTACTCATTTATTGTCATCCAGTTGCATTTCATATATAAAAATCAGTTTTAGGGTTTTAGTCTCACTAGGTCTAGGGTTTGTCATCATGGTCATCTTAATTGAATAAAAAAGGTCAGTAGGCACATGAGGAGGATAAATAAGTTCATAAAATCATAAATTCTACTTCTGTTATGTTCAATAACTCTTTTTACCTCAAAACTTTTTTTGAGGTGAAAACAAGGTTTTTTCCATTATTGTAAAAATTTCATGTAATTTCAATGTTTCTATATGTAATATGTGTTCAATAGTTGCTCTTGGTGACCTGGTAACAAAGCCAACTCCTGCCATGCAAGAAATCAATGTAAAGGTCCACCTTCAAAAAGGCAAAAGTCAGAAATAAAGTGAAAAAGGGCATTTGTGAAAAAGCGAGCAAAACATTAGAAAAGTGGGTTTGGTTAATGAAAAATTAAAATCAAGGGGATATAAAAGTCAATCTATGTGTCTGAGTCTTCATTGTTGCAAGTGAATGAGGTAAAGGCATAAAAATCGTGTTTTTGAAGAAAGAGGCAAAAATAGAGAAAAAATCCCAAAATTTTGCTCGCGCTACTTTGGCGCAGCGCACCTACTCGGCGCTGCTCACCTAGTGCAGGGTTTTCACTGTAAATTGGTCTCGCGCTGCACATACAAAGTGCATTGCCCACCTGAGAGGCAGTGCTGCGCACCTGTCCATTGAGCATCAAAACGACTCCAGTCACCTTACTTTGCTTCAAATTCCTTAATTGACCTCTCATCAAGTAAGTAAAGCTTCTCATCCTGTTTAGCAAGGGGTTTTTCATTAGTGGTGGTGATTTTCATTTCTCAAAAACTAAACCCTAGCTATCCTCTAAATTGTCTCATAGATTTGCAAAGGGTATTGTTTTTTGCTGTTTCTATTCCCTTAGATTATTTTCCTACACCCTATTCCCTTAAACTATTTTCCCTAAATCCCTTTCCCTCTCCCAAAATCATCCACACTCACTCCCCAAATCCCGCTCCCATTTAGCAAACCCTAACCCTATACCCTATTCTCAAACCCTAATTCCCACTTCCTATTCCTTCACTACATCCATTTCATTATCAAAACACTCATCTACATTCATAATACCAATCATTTCCCTCATTCCCCAAAAGAAACCAACATTCACTTCCTATACACATTATTCACCCTCATATTTTAAAAGCGCTTCATACTCATCAGCTTTCACTCCCAAATTCATAAGCATGGAGATAGATTCAGACTATGAGAGGGAAGAGGAAACTCTTAGTGATTCTTCCCGAGAGGCACATGTACCAAGAAAACCAGATAAAGGAGGAAACTTTCAGTGACACTTCTAGAGAAGCACATGTGCCAAGAAAGCCACACAAAGGGGGAAAGATCATCCGGCAGGAACCTATCAATCCACAGAGTTGTTTGCTTGTCCTCTTGCTATATCTTGTTTTAGACCTCATTCTTGCTATGAGTTTGCGCGGTTGTTTGTCACTCATTTACATAATGGCCTAGTGAACCTTGCTGGTGTCTCCTTCACCTTGTCACCCACCACCATCTCAGAAGCAACAGGCATTCCAAATGTTGGTGAACAGTGGAACAAAGGGCAGTATGTTGACAGTATGATGAAGAGGCTAAAAGCTAAGCTAAAAAGAGCTTTGAGGAGCAAAAAAAAACAAGATAAACTCAAGATCTTGGCTGAAGCATCATTGGCCCATCAAAGCACTTAACAAGGATCATTCATGCCAAATTTCAAGAAATTTGGAGAGAATTTTGACATTTTTGAATTTTTGAAATTGAAAAACAGGCTGCGCTTTTGTTGGGGACATGTTTTTGCAAAAAAGTTTATATTTTTGAAATCGACATGGAAAAATATGAAAGCTCAAAAATTGCTAAGAATTTTGGACAAGTTCTAGGTCTCCAAAAGGGCAAAAAACACCTAAAAAGTGTCCTCTCTGCCACTTTTTTGCCACACAGGAAGTAGTCTTGGGAAAATCAATTTTTGGAGGGGCAAATGGACTTCAAATTCAGAAATTCAAGTTGTTCCAGAAAGTAGACTTCCCAAGCTTTCCAACGAGCTATCTTACACCTGATTTGGACTTTGGGAAGCCTTCCAAAATTGGCCTAGAAAAAGCGCTGTGCATAGCATCAGTGGAGCTGCACATAGGATGAATTTTGCGAGTTTTGCCTGATTTTCTAGATTTCGCCTAGTTTTCTCTATAGTTGACTTTTTCTTGCTCTCTTGTTGAAATTAGCATGGTAAATGATGTAACTTGATGTAATTATGGATGTAAAACACTTAATAGGGTAGATACATCAAGTCAGAGGTGGTTTTGAACATAATGAATTAGTTTCCTTGGTTTTAGAGGCAAGCTGTTCCACTGCGTATATTCCTGTTCTTAGTTTAGATATGGTTGCAACAGCTCCTTGACTCATGGATTCGACCCCTAATGGCTGGCATAGGTGGTTTGATGCCTATATCATGTACTTTCATAGTCATTTGTGAAGGTTGGACTCTTGTGGATGTTTTGAGCTTCTGAACTTCTGCAGTTTGGCAAGGAAATGAACCAGGGTTTTGCAGAATTTTGTGGGATTCTTGTGGTAATATGTCTTGGCATTGTTTCTTCCTTTGTTATTTAGTTTCTCTTATGTGTATATGTGCCAGCGTCTACTTCTTTCTTCATAACTAAATGAATCAAGATAAATAGGTGGAATCCATTGACAAGTGGATGATCAAACAGAACCCTTTCTTGATTATAGAAGAGTATAACCAGCCGAAAAGACAGCCAGGGGAGACAGTGCAGCAATTTTCTGCCAGATTTAACCAGGTCTATTTTTCGATGCCAGTTAATATAAGGCCTCCTCCTGGATTCGCTCTCTTGTACTACTCGGAAGCCTTTGATCCGGAAATGGAGTTTCAGTTGAGGGAAATGAACCTTGCAATACTTGAAGAGATGTAGAACAATGCAGTAGATGTAGAGGCTGATTTGCTGATTAGAAGGGCCAAGTTGAAGGAAGAAGAGATGAAGAACATAGATCTAGAAGAATCGACATCTTTAGAGGTAAAGCTCGACATTTTGGTAAGTGCAGTGGAAGAGATGATGCAAAAGATCACCACAAGGAATGAGTATGATTTTCAAGATCATGGCTTGCAGATTGAGGAAGAACAAGTTGCTGATCCAAAACATTTTGTTTCTTATCCCAATTCTCATAGACCTGATAATGATTGTTTTATAGATCATCTTGGAGAAGAGAGATCTGTTGATATGACATGTATGCTTGATGATGTGTTTTTTATTGACGATTTGCCTTAGTTTGATTAGTATGATGATGATTATGTTTTCCAAACAGAAGCTAATCTTGCAGACAAATCAACAGTTAGTTTGTGGGAGGAGGAAGTTCACTTTCAGCAGCTTGAATACAGTGATCAACCGATGCATATCAACTATGGAAGTGAGGAGGAAAGTGCATCAAATTTTGAAGTAAGTGAAGGATCTTTGCCTTTTTGTTTTGCTTCGTTTCAGTTCATCAGAGACAACTTTCATGCAATCAAAAATCAATTGTCGATGAGTTTCGATCTTAACCATTTTGAGGGCAATGAAATCCTTGTTCGAGACTTTTCATATCCAGAGTTGCAGCCCCTGAATGCCATTGATTGTCAAGTTGCAAATAAAGACTTGGAAGCCGGACCATATGATCAAATGATGCCAGATGATTCCGTACCATTTTGTTTTGAATCATTTTCAGTTTTTGAAGGGAAAATTGCATAGTATATCTTCAAATGAGCAGCGTGTAAGAAATCATGTAATCTCATCGGAACCAATAGAAAATGGGTTGCAACAGTCTTTTCAAGTTTTTCACGATCCAATAGCTGATGTGTTGGATGATGTCTGCAGTCAAAGTCCTTCTCCATTAGCTACCTGTGAGCTTGAAATGTGTCTTGATACAAACTTGATCTGGCAGCCGGTTTCTTTGTCATTTTTAACAGGAGTCTCATCACAAAGCTCAAACGAAAGGTTGCATTCATGGTATGAGGAGAAGCGAAGTAATCCATTGGATGAGCTAAGTCCCAGTGTGCATGAATTTCAAGATCTTTATGCAGTGTTTTTGGAGTTGGATAGAGAATCCATATTATTCAACGGATTTGTTTACAAATTTTCATGGAAGTTGCCTTTCCGTAGTTCTCTCTTGTTGTTCATAAGAAAGCACTTGCGAAGAATTCCAAGAACAACCATAATTCTTACTTGGTTGCATTGGTTGTTTCATTTCACTTGATCAGGTGATGAATGGAAAAGTTAGATTAGGTTTAGCTCCATTTTGAGCATATTTTCCAGTTTGTCATCTGTATTATAGTATTGAGTCAGTTTCAAGTCAGTTTGTGTCGTCAAGTTCTCAGTATTCAGTGATGTAATTTCAGCTTGAGTTTTTGACTCCATTGCCCAATGGATAAGGCACTGGTCTTCTGTCCCATTGATCTGCGGTTCTTGGCACCTCCCAAGAGCTACCATCCCCATTGGAGCCAATGTTAGTGTCAGTGTCTTCACACTTCCATCAGTGATTAAATTGCTCTTTTTGCGTGCATACTAGGTGTTCCATTCGATCAGCGGCATTCCATTAGGTCATGGATCAACTGATGGTAGTGGTTTCATGTCAATTTCCCTCATGACATTCACTTGCTGACTTGTTCACACATTTTTTTTAGTCATTTACTGTCATCCAGTTTCATTTCATTTATAAAAATCAGTTTTAGGGTTTTAGTCTCACTAGGTCTAGGGTTTGTCGTCATGGTCATCTTAATTGAATAAAAAAGGTCAGTAGGCACATGAGGAGGATAAATAAGTTCATAAAATCATAAATTTTACTTTTGTTATGCTCAACAACTCTTTTAACCTCAAAACTCTGTTTTTTCCATTATTGTAAAATTTCATGTAATTTCAATGTTTCTATATGTAATATGTATTCAATAGCTGCTCCTGGTGACCTGGTAACAAAGCCAACTCCTGCCATGCAAGAAATCAATGTAAAAGTCCACCTACAAAAAGGCAAAAGTCAGAAATAAAGTGAAACAGGGCATTTGTGAAAAAGCTAGCAAAACATTAGAAAAGTGGGTTTGGTTAATGAAAAATTAAAAGCAAGGGGATATAAAAGCCAATCCATGTGTCTGAGTCTTCATTGTTGCAATTGAATGAGCTAAAGGCATAAAAATCGTGTTTTCGAAGAAAGAGGCAAAGACAGAGGAAAAATCCCAAAATTTTGCTGGCGCTGCTTACCTACTTGGCGAAGGTTTTTCACTGTGCTGCGCATACAAAGTGCGCTGCGCACCTGTCCATTGAGCATCAAAACGACTCCAGTCACCTTACTTTGCTTCAAATTCCTTAATTGACCTCTCATCAAATAAGTAAAGCTTTTCATCTTGTTTATCAAGGGGTTTTTCATCAGTTGTGGTGATTTTCATTTCTCAAAAACTAAACCCTAGCTATCCTCCAAATTGTCTCATAGATTTGCAAAGGGTATTGTTTTCTGCTGTTTCTATTCCCTTAGATTATTTTCCCACACCCTATTCCCTTAAATTATTTTCCCTAAATCCCTTTCCCTCTACCAAAATCATCCACACTTACTCCCCAAACCCCACTCCCATTTACCAAACCCTAACCCTATACCCTCTTCCCAAACCCTAATTCCCACTTCCTATTCCTTCACTACATCCATTTCATTATCAAACCCTCATCTACATTCATAATACCAATCATTTCCCTCATTCCCCAAAAGAAACGAGCATTCACTTTCTATACACATTATTCACCCTCATATTTTAAAATCTCTTCATACTCATTAGCTTTCACTCCCAAATTCAGAAGCATGGAGACAGATTCAGACTATGAGAGGGAAGAGGAAACTCTTAGTGATTCTTCCCGAGAAGCTCATGTACCAAGAAAACCACATAAAGGAGGAAACTTTCAGTGACACTTCGAGAGAAGCACATGTGCTAAGAAAGCCGCACAAAGGGGGAAAGATCATCCGGGAGGAACCTATCAGTCTCACAGAGTTGTTTGCTTGTCCTTTTGCTATATCTTGTTTTAGACATCATTCTTGCTATGAGCTTGCCCGGTTGTTTGTCACTCATTTACATAATGGCCAAGTGAACTTTGCTGGTGTCTCCTTCACCTTGTCACCTACCACCATCTCAGAAGCAACAAGCATTCCAAATGTTGGTGAACAGTGGAACAAAGGGCAGTATGTTGACAATATGATGAAGAGGCTAAAAGCTGAGCTAAAAAGAGCTTTGAGGAGCAAAAAACAACAAGATAAACTCGAAATCTTGGCTGAAGCATCATTGGCCCATCAAAACAACAAGGATCATTTATGCCAAATTTCAAGAAATTTGGAGAAAATTTTGACATTTTTGAATTTTTGAAATTGAAAAACAGGGTTTTCCAATCGGTGCGCTTTTGTTGGAGACATCTTCTTGGAAAAAAGTTTATATTTTTGGAATCAACATGGAAAAATATGAAAGCTCAGAAATGGCTGAGAATTTTAGGCAAGTTCTAGGTTTCCAAAAGGGCAAAAAACACCTAAAAAGTGCCCTCTCTGCCACTTTTTTGCCACACAGGAAGCAGTCTTGGGAGAGTCAATTTTTGGAGGGGCAAATGGACTCCAAATTCAGAAGTTCAAGTTATTCCAGAAAATAGACTCGCCAAGCTTTCGAACGAGCTATCCTGCGCTTGATTTGGATTCCGGGAAGCCTTCCAAAATTGGCCTAGAAAAAGCGCTGCGCATAGGATCAATGGTGCTACGCATAGGATGAATTTTGCTAGTTTTGCTTGATTTTCTAGATTTTGCCTAGTTTTCTCTATATTTGACTTTTTCTTGCTCTCTTGGTGAAATTAGCATGGTAAATGATGTAACTTGATGTAATTATGGATGTAAAACACTTAATAGGGTAGATATATCAAGTCAAAGGTGGTTTTGAATATAATGAATTGGTTTCTTTGGTTTTAGAGGCAAGCTGTTCCACTACCTATATTTCTGTGCTTAGTTTAGATATAGTTGAAACAACTCCTTGACTCATGGATTCGACCCCTAATGGCTAGCATAGGTGGTTTGATGCATATATCATGTATTTTCTTAGTCATTTGTAAAGGTTGGACTCTTGTGGATGTTTTGAGCTTCATTGTAAATCACTTATGCAGTTTGGCAAAGAAATGAACTAGGGTTTTGCAACATTTTGTGGGATTCTTGTGGTAATGTGTCTTGACATTGTTTCTTCCTTTGTTATTTAGTTTCTTTTATGTATATATGTGCCAGCGTCTACTTCTTTCTTCATAACTAAATGAATCAAGATAAATAGGTGGAATCCATTGATATTCAGTGCTCTGCCTTGAGGATACATTTAGTTTTTAATGTTTTTTGTTGTTTGAAGAGGATTTATGAACCTTGCATGCCCTCTGCAACTCTTCACTGGTCTTAGACTCGCCATCATACCCAAAGTGCCAAAACACCTGCTTATCTCGCTCCATACAACTTCCTGCAAATTTGAGTTGATTTCCTGGACCCAAAGTTGCTTTCCTCATTTGATCTAGCAACCAACCATCAAAATCAAACAAAATCCTCCGACCTAATATACCTAGCCTAAAATCAACATTTATTTTTAGTCATCTCAAGCCCTAGTTGCCATATTATAATTAAGATTGACAAGGAGAGAGCCCTCTCTCGACTTGGTAGGGCTAGCTACCAGGTTAAGCGTGGTTTGATGTTGCCCTAGACCTATCTTCCTTCAGCCTAAGGTAGATTTGGGTACTAACAACACCAACATTGGCCTCTTTTTCCATTTCTTTCCTCTTAGCTAAGGACACCTGTGTACATGCTCCAATTCCACAACTTGGTAAAACCAACAAATGACCTTTCACACGATAATAAGTGCTCTTGAAATGATTGTTGCAATAGTTGCATATGCAAGCAACATTGCCTCCTCCCTTCAACTTGATGCCTGGCACTTGATCTCTTGTAATATACTTCCACAAGGGATATTTGTTTTCTTGAGCTTGCTGTCTTTCTAAATTCATTCTTCCCTCAACATTTGAAGTTGTTGTTGCAACCCCACTTCTAATAAAGGGAACACATGCAAACCCTGATGAAATTGGAATAGGAGGGGCATCACCAATGATGACATTCTTCCCCTTTGTTTGGCCCTTCCCTACTGCCCTTGATTGAGATATGAATGCTGTAAAAAAAGAAAAAATGCACAAAGTTTAAAAAAAATGGACATGCAAATTGTTGTAGCAAAAATGCAAAAAAAAATAGAAGCAAAATGCACTTACCAGTTGCGTGAATCACCTCCAAAATGCTCCCAAACCCTTTGCTAGAAGCTCCCACACACCCACAACAGAAGACACACTCAAGAATGAGTGACAAATGAGCCCAAATCGGGCTTTATTGCCCGATCGGCACGCCCTTCTCTGGGATACGTGTCCTAAATTGGGACTTGATGGACATGAGCTCGAGATTTGTGTGTCGTTCGAATCCCACGATTCAGGAGACAATGGACATGCTAATCGGACACATGTCCCAACAAATCATGTCTGATTCATGGCATTCAAGACACGAGGGGGGTTTGGACGAATCCTGTTTCTTAGCTTGTAGTGGATGTAGATGATTTGTTGATGACACAAAACAATGAGAGCTATATTGCATCCATAAAGGAAGAATTGAAGGACCTTGAGATGTCAGATCTGGGACATCTTCATTACTTTTTGGGCATTAAAATGACTCAACATCCAAAGTTATTCATCTCCCAAAAGAAGTACGTTAGAGAATTGTTGAACGGGGATGGCAAGGTTGAATGCAATCCTCTTTCAACTCCAGTGGAACAAAATTTGAAGCTCACATCAAAAGAAGGGAATGAATTTGAGGATGCAACCAAGTATAGACAACTTGTGGGAAGTCTTATCTTCCTCACTACCACTAGACCAAATCTTTCATTGCCGTTTGGGGGGTTTCGACGAATCTTGTTTCTTAGCTTGTAGTGGATGTAGATGATTTGTTGATGACAAAGGACAATGAGAGCTATATTGCATCCATAAAGGAAGAATTGAAGAAGGACCTTGAGATGTCAGATTTGGGACATCTTCATTACTTTTTGGGCATTAAAATGACTCAACACCCAAAGTACATATTCATCTCCCAAAAGAAGTATGTTAGAGAATTGTTGAACAGGTATGGCATGGTTGAATGCAATCCTCTTTCAACTCCAGTGGAACAAAATTTGAAGCTCACATCAAAAGAAGGGAATGAATTTGAGGATGCAACCAAGTATAGACAACTTGTGGGAAGTCTTATTTTCCTCACTACCACTAGACCAAATCTTTCATTGCTGTTGGGATTACTTCCAATTTTATGCAAAAGCCTTATAAAAGACATTTGTTAGCTGCAAAAAGAGCTCGAAAGTACTTGAAAGGAACTCAAGGCTTTGGACTCAAATATTCACAGATGGATGACTTCAATTTGATTAGATATTCTTATTCAAAAGTTGAAGATTTGTAGGATAAACAAGTGAATTCTACTCCTTGTTGACAATACTTTTGTAATCAAGTTGGTCAAGAATCCCAGATTCCATGATTAAACCAAGCACATCAACACTATTCATTTGAGGCATTGTTCCACAAATGGACAAATTGCAGACATCTTCACCAAAGCACTCGGAAGAGAAGAGTTTGAAATATTCAGAATGATGCTAGGGCTCTCAAACACTCCTTTGGCTTAAGTGTGGGGTGGATGTTGGATACAATCCTCTGAGATTTTTATCATTGTGAGTAGAATTATAAATAATTAGAATTAGGAGAATATTAAGATGGAGGGACTTTTGGAAATGAAATGAAAACTCACCTTATTGTATAAATATGTTTGCACATTAATAGAATTCATCTCATGGAGTTATTCATGGGTCTGACACCCCATTATCGAGTAAGGTCTCATGTTTTGTAGTATTTGCAAAGAGTTGATAAAGGCCTCTTCCAAGCACTCTTTTGGCCAAAACCCAAATGAAGTTATTGGCTGCAATCTTTTAAGGTGCATTGTTGATCATTAAATTCAACTATACGCTTTGTTATAAACATAAAATATGATAAGGATAACTAATATAATAATATCGATAGACAATAAATGAAAGATAAAGTATACAAACTTAAAAAAAAAGAATGAAATAGATATTAATTAACAATTACAACATTTCACTAATAAAGGCACAAAGTACCTCTTTTAAGTTTTATTTATACCCAAGGATCTTTAATATAAAATAATCATTCATCAATTTTTATACATTGCACAATTATATACTTGGTTATATACAAGTTGAAATTTGAATTCAACAAGGCATTGCATTTTTGGTATTGGACCTTTTGTTTCTAGGCCTTATTTGATCTGTCACTTGGTTGTGAAAATTTCAAGCCCTAGGTGACTAATGTCGTTATGATCTCAATTAAACAAGTAGATTTTTGAATTTAGTTAATGCTGAAATTAAATTTTAGACCATAGCATCAATCACACTTATAGTTAGAAATTGACTAGTGGAAGTAGTGTTATCAAAATTGGATCACACTAGATGAACTGGCCGGTTTGATTGCTTGTCAGGGAAAATTGGTGTAATGGACAAGAAAAAGTCGGTTCATTAGCGAGTCAGTGGGTTTTATACAATGCTAGCAAGGACCCTTTGAAGTTGTCTTGACAAATGGTTCCTATGAATTGGGAATACCATTTAATGCCACATTCACAAATTCTACGTCCTCCACTTTCTCCCTAGTGGCTGTAAGTTGATATGTATCTGTGTATCCTCATGAAGTAGCTAGTAATATTATTAGTCTTTGACATCATCTTCTTGTTCATATTGTCACTCTAGAATAGGTCCACTTGAGCTTGAACATCTTTGTGGTTGTCTTTCTTCTCTTTCAAGTTCATTGCATGCATGATGACCTACTGAGCTTTAATGCCATTTGCATGGGTTACCAACTACATTGCATCTATTGCTGGTTGAATTTGCTTATCAATGATCTCTCAAAGGTTATTTCCTTTCAGCAGGAAGGCAACCCTTGCTTTTTAGGGCAAAAAATTTAGGTGATCCATCCAACTAGCCTTCAAACCTGAGAGTAGTTGCTATCATTTCTAGATCTAATAACTTTTCTGCTTTGTGCTAAGTCCTAGCACCCATATGAATAAAAAAGTTGCTGGTTCCTCGTGGATCTGTGTTTTTGTCCTTTAAAACACATGAAATAACTTTATGTCAAAACCTTGACTGGTACAATGTCCCTCTCCCCTTTGAAGCATGACCTCTTCCAATCACCACTGGATAATCTACAAGTTTGTTTTGGACTCTTGTATAATCTTTTGGCAATGTCCTTTGTAACCCTGATTGCTAGTGGCTGCTAAGTATAACATTCTTGCCTATGTCACTGTTGTATGACCACGTATGATCTTGAACCTTTGCGTCTTTCGCTGCTAGTGCTACAACTGCACAATGGTTATTTTTTGTTATTCCGAGTAAATTTGTAACATGGAACTATAAATCTGCACTTACTAAATAAAAACACACTGGAAATTTGTAATGGAAACAAACACATGAAATAATTCTCACAGAAAAATTAATCCTCCAATTGAACTTCACTTTTATTGCTGAGAACTGTTAATTTTTGCAACTGCGGTCAAAATCCATCTTGGACAACTCAGATGACTGAGATGATGATTGCATTAGATTCCTCTTTTCGAGATGACCAAAATCGACATAAAGATAACTTTACTTGGACAAGAGAAAGTTGGTTTTTGAATTTATTTATTCACTCATGTATATTGGGTTAGGTTGGCCCTAAGCACATGTTAAATTGGACAAGTCAGCCTCAACCTCAAGTGGACCCTCATGAAAGCTTATAAATAAAAGATACCTCAAGCTCATTTGGACACATTGATCAAGCCATCTTCTCTTCTCTTATTGTCTTGGTTCGCACAACTCTAACGGAGGATAGCTCGCGCAAAGGGTCCAAAACTACAGGGACAAAGATCGCATGATCTAGGGTTTTCTGGATCTCGGAAGTGGGCATGTAACTGCGTATTTTCGTCCCTGGACGCTGGCATAGTATGGTCTTGACAACATCTAGGGAGCCTTGGACGGTGGCAAAAAGTGTTTATGGGAGTGTCTGGGAGGCTAGGGTTTCCGCTGCTCAGTATGGTCCTTGGGTGCACGCACTGTATGGTCTTGAGAGTGTCCGGGCTGTCATAGACGCTCGCACAAAAGCCTTATGAGAGCATCCAAGGTTTCAGGCAGATTTGAGTATGTTTAACTCTGGATGACCTCATCCAGTTCACATGGGAGTGTCCATATTTTTTTAGACGCAGTCATCCAGTTCTGTAGAGAGCATCGAGGACTGCTATAGATGCTCGCACAATTCCTCCTCCATTCGTCCGGGACCTAAAGATGAGTTATCAGATTGCAACATTGTTCAAACGGGTTCAACAGTGTTCGACACAGTGACAACATTATCCAATAGTTGACTACAATTAGTGACAACACGCTACAATCCTCAAAATCAAGGTTGTGATTATAAGCATGATTATATTTGTTTTATGGATATCATAGTTGTTTTGTTACATAGATAAAGTTATGGATCATTGTACTGTCTTTGGCTGAATCATTTGATGATGATTTAAGAACAAGAAGATTTGCAAGGATTTCCCCATAGTGGGGTTTTCTCTAGTCTCAGACCAATCCTGGTGCCTCTATGTGTGTGCATGCTTTTCTTCTATTGTTCCTTTATGTTCCACTGCATTGATGATGATGATGATGATGTTGTTCTTTTTATATAATTGCATATGCTGATGAATAATGGTGTAGATCTGAATAATGTAATGATGATATGGGGTGAACTTAATGTATTAATGAAGAAATGCAATTATCAAAGCAAAGAACAATGTAGCCCTATGAAAAATTAACATGGTATCGGAGCTGGACTGAAGAAAAGCCATGGAGATCACCTCGATGGTGACACCTTTGATGGAAACAAGAAGAGGATGGTGGAGACCTAAAAGAATTCTAGGGTTTGAAGAAAACTCTAGGCAACATGATTATTAGGGTTTGATGAATTCTATGAGGTTAGGGTTGGAGAGAAAACATTGGTTTATGGAAACAATATGAGATATGGAACTTAATTGGTCAATGTGAAGATGCTCAAGCACTTGACAAAGATTTGATGAAGCCCTAGATGGGATAATCCCTAGCAGACCTGGTTGGATAATTGAAGGCAACATTGGTATATGGACCATGGACATTGATAGCTCTTGAAGATTGGTTCAAGAGGGAGAGGATCACCTCTCATTGAAGATAATTATTTCTCGACTTATGATGCCTCTTACTTTTGTTTAGACCTATGGATCTGATGATTATGCTTATTGCTTATACTTCCTGCATATGTATTTGAGTATATGGATGTTTCTAACTTCCTTGATGAGATGTGATGAGAAGATCCTTCTTGAGGATCATTTGAGATGCAGGAAAGAAAAACTAGGTCTGGAAAGAGGTAAAGAGGTACTTGATGAAAAGGTGACAAGCACTATAAGCTGCCTATGGGAAGGTGCACAGGTATTTGAATACCACAAGGTATCCATGGTATGTTGTATGTCAGTGATAACATTGATGGCTAGGTAAGCCCTAAGGTATGATGATAACGTCTCTTTCTTTGATGGCTCATACATGCATATGAAAGCGACTTGGATCTATGTTTCTTAAGATAAAATGATGCATCTAGTGTTGAACATTTTGATCTTCCTGAATTCTATAAGGCTATCTAATGTTGATAGATTGATACACGTGATGATTGGCTAATATCCATCTGTTGGACATCTTGATCCTATAAAGAGATGTGATGAGTAGATCCTTCTTGAGGATCATTTGAGATGCATGAAAGAAAAACTAGGTCTGGAAAGAGGTAAAGAGGTACTTGATGAAAAGGTGACAAGCACTACAAGCTGCCTATGAGGAGGTGCACATGTATTTGAATACCACAAGGTATGCATGGTATGTTGTATTTCAGCAATAACATTGATGGCCCTAAGGTATGATGATAATGTATCTTTCTTTGATGGCTCATACATGCATATGAAAGCAACTTGGATCTATGTTTCTTAAGATAAAATGATGCATCTGGTGTTGAACATTTTGATCTTCTTGAATTCTATGAGGCTATCAAATGTTGATACATTGACACACTTGATGATTGGCTAACATCCATCCGTTGGACATCTTGATCCTATAAAGAAGGCTAGCACCTTGACTCTAGTAATGATACTCTTTATACTTGTCATGATGGATTTCATATAGAAGGATAGCTCATTGACTCTTATACATGAGTCTGCTGATAATGCTTGTGATAAGCATGATGAAGGCATATGGAAAGAGAGATTGACACTCTCATTGTTTTGATAAAGTTTTATTGAATGACCTTACCTGATCCTATTGATCATGATAAGCATCGTAACCTTGATGTTAGAGGTATAACTATGAGATTCATATTTCTAAATCTCTTAATACCTGTGGTCTTATCTTGATGGCATATGGTTAAACTGAATGTCCTAACTTGATGAAGTGACTTGATAGAAAGTGCTCATAATCTTTGAGATATGATGTTTTATCTATATGCTGCTTTGAGTTTAACCTTTGATGAAAGATTGATGTCATAGCCATGATAGATATATGTTTATGATCTAACAAATCTGCTGTTGCTTGACTCTAGTAGAGACATGTTGATGACATGAATGAAGATGAATGAAGTAGATTTCCAGTCAGAGGGAGAATCTCTTCTCAAGATTCTTACTCACATTACTGTCTGCTTTATGTACTATTGAAGTATGAGCTATTTGACATTATTGAATTGCAATAAAGTCTCAGACTTGAAGCTTGTACATAAATTAGGGTTTTTGTTCCGGACGCAGGCACTGAACCGGGAAATCTCGTCCCTGGATGCACACATGCTAAGCCCCAGTTAGCGTCCAGGCAACTAAAGTCGCTCCCACGCTAAGCTAAAGGAAGCGTCTAGGGATTTGACTACAATTGAACATCATCTGAAGCTTTCTGAAGCTGTTTGAACTTTGAACGAAGGTGTCTCTGACATATTCTGCCACTGTAGTTTGATTTCTGAAGTTGTTGGGTTAAATTGTTGATCACATAAAAATGAAGTATTTTGCATGAAATTGGATGGTTACCTGGAAGATGTCGGTTCCACAAATGTGTTGCAGATAACAAGATCTGGAAGTCGGTGACCGAGACATACATATAGATATGTCACTATGTTTGTGATACAAGAGTTTGGCATGATTTGGCTGATTGATATAGATGAGCAATGTTTAGTGTTGTGTCATGATACTTGACAATAACTTGGAATTTTGAATTGATGATTGAGATATGTGTTGACTATAGATCTCTCTACGATAGTGAATTTGGACTTGCCCTGATGATTAATGATTTGATTTGATGATTGCTGATTTGCCCTGATATCAATGCTATGTGGGCATAATAACTTATGTGGGTATTTGGAAAAATGATTTTGTATTGACCTCCTCATTCTTAGCACAATGGTCGAGGCACTGATAGTTGTGATTCAACATGAAATAGACTCATCCTTGGTATATGCATTTGCACCTAGTGACATAAATGACTTATGATTATGAAAATGACCTGATGAAGTTTGGATTGATATTGCATGATTGACTACAACTTCTCGGCATGATGAAGTCAAGATGTGATATGATCTCCTCCTATCTCCTGGTTAAGAGAATTGATATTGTGATATTGATGACTTTGATAATGGTTGTGATCTGACTTCTAAACTTTGATAAGCTGATTCTGTTGATATGATGGTACGACATTGATTTATGTAAGGTTGATTATGCTGGCTTAGTAAGGCTTATGCTTGTAGAGAGCATTGCATGAAGCAAGCTCCCAGATCCAGATATGTCCATAGTGGACAATCATTTGATGAAGTCATGAGGATGAGTTCCAAGGTAAGGCCTTGATTTAGACCATGGTTTTGGTTTTATATCTTGATGATCTACTTTTGACAAGTGATGAGCCTCTAATGATCTAAATCAGAGTGAGATAGCTTTTGAAACTCTAAATGATGTATCATGGCATGATGAATTGATTTCTAGAATTTGGAAAAGAAATTCTATATTGCAAAGCTATTGGAAAATGTTTTTGAATAATGAAAAATGCAAATCCTTGGATATTCCAATTTGAAGTTCAAAGATGTTGTTGAACTTGACATGGCATCCGACTGTTGATTGAAGCATTGATGTTCCGTTTTGAACATCCATCTGTATATATATGATGTGCATGGAACTTGAATAAATTCATGATTGAGTTGCTTCATTCACATATAGTTGCCACCGAGCATCCGTTGAAATATCTGCATGAGATATTCTATTTTTGGGGCTGAGATATTTCTCTTGTGATATGTGACTGACTGCATGGATATATTGTTGTTGATAGAGATTATTGTTAAGCACATTTGGATGTTGCTTTAGTATGAGATTTGCCATGATATCTTGGATGAGAGGTCCATAGTACGATTGAGGATGAGTAGGATGTTGCTAACATGAATAGCTGTGAGGTAGGATGAAGAAGCTCCTTAGAGAGCTGTCTGAGCATGATCTAGATATGACATGGATACATTGTGATCACATAGAGTGAGATCTGATTGGCAGAAAGTCCCATATTGATAGTTGGGACTGAAATACTCTCATATATTGATACAGTGCAGCTATTCAAAACAAGCTCAGGCTTGTGGGTGACACCTCCTTGAGAGGGAGGATGATTATGATATCCTTTTGAGATTTATATGATTATTTATGTTCTGACATGATATTTGATTTGATGTCTTGTATGAACAATTAACAACTGCTATTGAGACAAGTCGATACCAAATTTGAGGATGATGAGAGAAACGTTGATCGAGGACATTTAGCGAACTCTTCCTCCATGTATGA
Organism: Pinus taeda; assembly: GCA_000404065.3. Classification (NCBI taxonomy): domain Eukaryota; kingdom Viridiplantae; phylum Streptophyta; class Pinopsida; order Pinales; family Pinaceae; genus Pinus; species Pinus taeda. The sequence goes on from APFE030636516.1 coordinate 29,100, forward strand.
GCTCCTAGGGTGAGGAATTGAGATAGAGGGCTCTTGGGGTTGAGGGAACTCTGGATAATAGGGTATGACCCCTATCTGTTATCCATAGGGTTGGAGATGCTCCTCCCCTATCTTCGTAGGGTCAGAGAATGTTGCTCCCTTGTCCGGTCTTTGCAGAGTATACCCCAGTTGGCATCATGCCCATAAGCAGGGCTTGTCGGGAATACTACTCCAGGTTTGGTCAACGAGTTGAGAGTGTACTTGGGGTGTACAACCGAAGTTGATTATGATGCAGGTGTTCTACCACATGACTATTCTAGGTCATCGATGGGAAGATCAGTAGGCAATAAGATGGGTTGAGATAACCCTATGCGGTTCTAGGTTTAGATTGAGCTCCCTAATGAGATCCCAGGGTTGAGATGTGCTCCCCTATGTGTTTGGATATCCTATTGCTTGATATGGGGTTTTAGATGTATAGCTCCCCCATGAGATTCTGGGTTGAGATGTGTTCCCCGATGTGGTTCCAGGTTGAGATGTGATCCTTGATGATATGCTCTCCAATGACGATTGATGATGATATTTCGGGTAGTAGCTAGTTGGCAGAGATTCCAGGTAGCAGCTTGATGGATAGAGGGTGGTAGCTTAAGCTCCCCTCCGGTAACAAATTCTTCTTCTTTTAGATTCGAGAGTGTTCAACATACGAGCAGGAACAATTAAGAGATAAGCAAGAATAAACAAGGTATAGATCGAGATGTACATTGATGGTTTGTGATGATGAGATACTTGAGGTGGTCATCGCATGATGACTACATGACAGAGATGATCAGGGATGATACGTGATGACACTTGAAGACACAAGAATGGCATATTGATCGATGGATAGATATTGGCAGGTGGAATTCTCTCTAGTTGAGATGGAGTGTTAATATTTGCAATTGCGGTCAAATTCCACCTTAGACAACTCAAATGACTGAGATGATGATTGCATTAGATTCTTCTTTTTGAGAGGACCAAAATCGACCTAAAGATCACCTTATTTGGACAAGTGAAAGTTGGTTTTTGAATTTATTTATTCTCTCATGTATATTGGGTTAGGTCGGTCCTAAGCACATGTTAAATTGGACAAGTCAGCCTCAACCCCAAGTGTACCCTCATGAATGCCTATAAATAGAGGAGACCTCAAGCTCATTTGGACACTTTCATCAAGCCATCTTGGTTCACACAGGTTTGACGGAGAATAGCTTGCACAAAGGGTCCGAAACTACAGGGACGAAGCTTGCACTGATTTAGGGTGTTCTCGATCTCGGAAGTGGGTATGTAATTGAGTATTTTCGTCCTTGGACGTTGGCACAGTATGGGCCTGACAGCGTCCAGGGATCCTTGGATGTTGGCACATAGTGTTTATGGGAGTGTCAGAGAGGCTAGGGTTTTAGCTGCTCAGATTGGCCCTCTGATGCACACACTGTATGGTCCTGAGATCGTCCAGGCTGTCATAGACGCTCACACAGAAGCCTTATGAGAGTGTCCAGGGTTTGAGGCAGATCTGAGTATGTTTGACCTTGAACGCCCTCATCCAGTTCACCTGGGAGCATCCAGATTTGTTCCAGACGCAGTCAACCAGTTCTGCAGAGAATGTCCAGGACTGCTATAAATGCTTGCACAACTCCTCCTTCCTGCGTCTGGGACCTAAAGATGAGTTATCAGATTACAACATTGTTCAGAAGTGTTCAGCAGTGTTCAACACAGTGACAGCAGTATCCAACAGTTGATTACAGTTAGTGACAACACACTACAGTCCTCAGAATCAGGGTTGTGATTATAATTTATAAGCATGATTAGATCTGTTTCATGGATATGATAGTCGCTTTGTTGCAGTCTCTTTTGCTGAATCATTTGATGACGATCTATGAAGAAGAAGATTTGCAAGGGTTTTTCCTATAGTGGGTTTTGCCTTGGCCTTAGGCCAATCTTGGTGTCTCTATGTGTGTGCATGCTTTTCTTCTATTGTTCCATTATATTCCGCTGCATTGGTGATGATGATGTTGTTCTTTCTATATAATTGCAAATGCTGATGAATAATGGTGTGGATCTGAATAATGTAACGATGATATGGGGTGAACTTAATGTATTAATGAATAAATGCAATTATCAAAGCAAAGAACAATGTAGCCCAATGAAAAATTAACAAGAACAGTGAGGTATCTCTAATTATGAAAAGTACTTTGCTGAAAAGTACATGCTACAACAATTACAGAGATTTTCTGGGAACCTGTGCCAGCTTTTCGATCCTGTAAATCTCCTCTAAGACACCCCAGCAAACTGCTGTTTGCTTCACCCTGCCCTCAGTTGTGTGGCCAATCTGGAATCCTGCACGCTTGGGTATTTGTACCAGCTGTACAAACACTCCACACACAGCATGTACGAGGTCTCTAGCTGAATACTGCCTCACATGTGCAACTTCTCCTTACTGTTCCACTAAACTTGTTGTACAGTCCCGCTAGGAATAATCTCTTGTTGCTGAAATCTCTTTTGATATTTTCCTCCCCTGGCTTTGACCTCTAGCTGAAAATCCTTCTTCATCTTTTGTTGAGAGGTCTCACTTGAGAAAATTCTCTTCTTAAATCTGTGTCTCTTCTCTCCTTAGGCAATGTTGATCCAAAGCATAGGAGCATGGATAAGGATGTTGATACTATATATCAGAAATTTAGATTGATCCAACAAGTGATGGAGTGTAGATTTGAGGTATATTGAATCTTTAAATCAAAACCAATAAGATAGAATTTTGTAAGAATAATTATAAGTGATGATTACTAATGAGCCCTCCATCACCTTTTATATATTAAGAGGTGGGTCCATGCATGCAAAAATGTCTAAGAATAGAAAAGTGTAACTCCTCAAGTAATGTGCCCACATGTGTCAAACATAGATAGACACATGTCAACACATGCCAAATTCTTTGCTCCATGTGGTGGCCACACACCAATCCATTTCAAGTACACTATGTAACTGGTCAAGTAATGCACTCCACATGTGCCAAGGATTGGTAGACACTTGCTAATACATGTCAAATAGATCTGTCCATGTGGCGACACACATCTGTCCATGTGGTGGCCACATGCTAACACTACCAAACATGCTTCCTTTGCAGTAAATACATGCCAATGGGCTCAACTCATTTTTTAAGTGCTAATAACTTATTGATGACTAATCAACATCATGACTGAAATTTACACCGAGGGAGCTGCCTCCTGTCTCCATCGTCACCCCCTCTTCTAGGAGTATTTTCGGGATCACTTCCCCTTCTAGAAAAATGACCCTGAACCATTCAACTCACACTATATAAAGATGAATTTCTCTCCATTTCATTTTGTCTACTAGCAAACAACACCTTTATGTTAAGCTGATGTGTGGAAGATAAACCGCCCAAGACTAGTTTCCATATCACAATTTCCAACAAGCATCTTAAGGTTCAATGTATCAAATGAGTTCACTTCATCTTAGGTATATAAATAGTTGATGAAGTTATCAAAATAGGTCTTCTATCGAAGTTGGTGGCAGGTGTCAAATTAGTTTGTTTACCTCGTAGCCTTCCTTAAAGGACTTGATGGTGACAAACTAGCTCCTTCATCCATTTTCTATTTCATGATTTCATTAACCCATAGATTAATAGGCATTGGTGCCATATCATCCCATTTTCCTGTTCCCTCATCTTTCTTTCCTTTCATTCCCATCTCCATTCATTTACCATTTATCATAAGTTATAACCATTTGTTTTTCTTAGATTAACTTTTCGCAAAATCACCTTTAGCCGTCACTCCATAGTGTTAGCAATCCAATCTTTAGGGAAGCTCCTCATGAGTTGGAGAAGAGCCAACCAAAAGTGTGGAGAAGAGCTATTGAGGTGATAGTGGACAGCCTTCCTATGTTGCACAAACTAGCCTCTTGATGCTTGAGGCTTTACATCTTATTAGGGTGTTAGATTTTGTTTTAAAATTTCGGCGTCATTATTGGGGATAAAAGTCTATTGCTTGAACTTCTAGTCCTGCTACATTTGACATCTTATTAATGTGTCTCTTGAAGATCTCTTGCTTATATGATGACTCCATGTTTCTTATTTCAACATTTAAGGATTTTTATTAATGGCTCCAACCAAGCGAAAGTTTTGGGACAATTTTTTTCCCTGGATTTCTCATGCATTCATGGATCTCCACGTCATGTTTGGCCTTAGGTTTGGTAGTGATATGTTGAAAAATTCGAGGGACAACCCCATTTTGTTGCTATACATTATTCATCATTTATGAATTTTATTATTGAAAATGATATTGTTCATGAAGATGTACTTATGACAGTTTTTACGTTTTCTTTGAATGGAAAAATGCATGTAAGTTGTATTGTGATTTCAGCCCCTAAAGAGATAAAGTCATTTCCATATCTTGTTAAAAATTTCAGAGTTGTTAGAAACTTGGATACATGGATATGGTAATAAGAAGATTGGTATAGATTTGTATGAGGCATATTTTTGGGGTGATATTTGTGTTAAAGTAGAAGAAAATGTTGTTGGTTTGATGATTGTCCTTGAGAAGAACCCTTCAAGTTCTGGATATGAGGTTGATGCTTTCTTGGTAAAATATGTTAGAAGGAAATTTGCTCATCTTAAGGATAAATTGCAAAATTAAAGTTGTTTCCATATCTCGTTAAAAAATTCAGAGTTTAAGTATTGAGGGTCTTCTGCAGTGCATTATATTAGATATCATTTTTTGGGATTCAACTACGTTAAGAAAGTCATTCATCTATGACCATTTCCATGAGAGGTAGTCGTAACTGACTAATTTCTCATGATTTTTGAACAGTCCACTTAGCACTCATTGCATCGGGTGATGCTCACAGGGGTGAAGAAGTGGGATTGAAACTAGTGAAATGAATCACATAGCGTCAATCATCACTTCCGGGGCTTGCACCCAGTAACCAAGACTTCCTAGGTGGTCACCCATCCCAAATCGCCTCTAGCTCAAGTGTGCTTAACTGTGGTGTTTTCCCCACAGTCCAACCCACTTAGCTTGCTATCCCATTTGCAAAACCTCAGCAAGTATTGTGCCTCATGAACCATTCAAGTAGAGCTCCCTTCACTCTTATGTATTTAAGTATTGAGGGTCTTCTACAGTGCATTATATTAGATATCATTTTTTGGGATTCAATTGCGTTAGGAAAGTCATTCATCTATGGCCATTTCCATGAGAGGTAGTCGTCACTGACTAATTTCTCATGATTTTTGAATAGTCCACTTACCACTCATTGCATCGGGTGATGCTCACAGGGGTGAAGAAGTGGGATTGAAACTAGTGAAATGAATCACATAGCATCAATCATCACTTCCGGGGCTTGCACCCGGTAACCAGGACTTCCCGGGAAGTCACCCATCCTAGATCGCCTCTGGCTCAAGCACGCTTAACTGTGGAGTTTTCCCCACAATCCAGCCCACTTAGCTTGCTACCCCATTTTCAAAACCTTAGCAAGTATTGTGTCTCATGAACCATTCAAGTAGAGCTCCCTTCACTCTTATGTATTTAAGTATTGAGGGTCTTCTGCAGTGCATTATATTAGATACATGGAATATGGTAATGAGAAGATTGGGATAGATTTGTATGAGGCATATTTTTGGGGTGATATTTGTGTTAAAGTAGAAGAGAAGGTTGTTGGCTTGATGATTGTCCATGAGAAGAACCCTTCAAGATCTCTCGTGTTTGAGATTAAGATGAGATATGATGTTGATGCTTTCTTGGTAAAATATGTTAGAAGGGAATCTGGTCATCTTAAGGATAAATTGCAAACTTGTTCTTCATTCCATGAGCCACTCAGATTATATTTTTAGAAATGGGAGATGTATTTGTTGAAGAACCGTTTGTATCCAAGGAGAAGACTTACGTGATAAGGTTTCCACCACATACTCACATGAAGACAGTGATAATGCAACTTTCAATTGTTTTCAAACTTCAACATTGATGATGTAATGGTTAATTTGGAGATTGTTGTTTTTGATGAGAAACCTTGGTATGATGATGAAAAGTTAGATATATGTATCTCCTCATTTGATGATAATGATTGAAGCCAAGGTTTTGAAGTTAGTAAAGAGAGTTTTCAGTTTGATAGCAATAGTTTGGTGATGGATTATTGGACATGCTTTGGTGATTTAATCTATTACACTGATGGGCATGATTCTAGAGAGGAAAATGTGGATATTGTGCATCTTGGATAACCATTTTTAGTTAAGTGGATGTTTAGAAAATTTCCATGATTAATTTTTGGCCATGTTTTTGTATTTATTTATGGATAATCAATAATTTTTTTTAGAGTAGGGAGCATCTTAGTGATGATGGAAATGCTCAAAATTTTCAGCCACCTTCCATTTTTTATAAATGTATGTGATTTTTCAACTAGAAATCATCTTTTAGTTTTGAAATTGTATGGGGTAGCAGGATATTGAACTTTTTTTTTCCAAGGTGAAAAAATGTATTTATATTCATTATGAAGGTAAATACAATCTTTAGGTACAGTTGCATGCTGAAAAAGAGTGCCATCCAAAGAAGAAATTAGATCTACCAAAAAACATATCATCGTATACTTAACAGATGCCTAAACAAGCCAATCGATCTACCAATAAACATATCATCCTATACTTAGCTGATGTCTGAACAAGCCAATACCCAAAACCAATACTTGTGACCATATCTCAGCCATGATAGTAATGGCAAAATGCCTAAACCCTTAGTGAATATCATTTAAAAAGAAGTGAGTACAGGCCAAAGCCTGCCCATATAGAAACTCTTTTAGTGTTGAAAATTGTATGGGGGCATCAGGATGCTGAATGTAGATATAGCGTGCATAATTTGAAATTTCATCTCATATCTCATCCTTGAGCTTCTTGATTGAAGATATTTTCTTGTTGGAGGAGCTTACACTCTCAAATTTTGGAATTGTAAATGATATTTTTATTGCAGAAAAACCTTTGGAAAGACATTTTGAAGACAATTTTCAGATTGAGGAACGGCTTCCATGTACCTTTACAAACTATATTTCATCATTCTTAAACAATGAATTGAGTTAGCATGTACTGGAACATGCTATCCTGCTCCAGATTTTGTATTGGCTGCCATTTATGTAGTGTCAATTTATTTTGCCATGGATACAGAGTATTGTCGGGATTTGTTGTCTTGCTAAATTTGACATCTTATGGGTGTGTGTCTTGAAGCTCTTTTGCTCATATGAAGATTCCGCTGTGTCTTGAAGCTCTTTTGCTCATGTGACGATTCCACATTTAAAATTTTGTATGAGGTATTATTGTACGCATGTATTTTCAGATTTCAGCATTGAAGGGTCTGAATCAAAGGCCTTAACCAAAGCGAAGTTTTGGGAAGATTTGTTTAACCCCTTGGATTTTCCATGCATCCCTAGATGTCCATATCATCTTCAGCAGTTGGGTTTGGAAGCATCATGTTCCAAGATTCTGGGCAGAGTCCCAGTTGGCATCTGTACTTCTTTCATCATTCATGAAGTTTATTATTGAAGTTCATGAAGATGTGTTGATGTCAGTTTTTGCATTTTCTTTTAACGGAAACAATGCATGGGAGTAGCACTGTAATTTCAGCCCTAAAGAGATGAAGTCATTTCCATATCTTGTTAGAAAATTTATAATTGTAGATACATACATGGATACGGTAATGAGAAATATGTAACAAATTTATGTGAAGCATATTTTTAGGTTGATATTTTTGCTATAGTAGAAGAGAGTGTTTCTGGTTTAGCGATTATAGAAGAAAGGGACACTTCAAGTTCTCTCTTGCTTGAGATGAAGATGAGATATGGTGCTTATGCTTACATAGTCAAATATATTAGAAGAAAATTTCCACATCTCAAGGATAAATTATAGTCTTTTTTCCCAAGCCATGAGGCATTGTCATATTATATTTAGAATCGGGTAATGTATTTGTTGAAGAAATTATTGCACCCACACAAGTAGAAGAGATTGGTCTTGATTTTTGACCTCATTCTCACATGAAGAAGAGTGGTCATGTAATTTTTTTTGAAAATTTGAATATTGATGATGCGATGGTTAATTTGGAGTTTGTTGGTTTTGAAAAGAAACCCTGGTATGATGATAAAAAGCTAGATGTATGTATTTCATGCCATGAGCATGCGAGCAGCCATGTTTTTGAAGTTACGATAGGTTTCAGCTTGATAGACATAGATTGGGATGGACTATTGGACATGCTTTGGGAATCTCATCCATGACACTGATGGGGATGATTTTAAGGAGAAAACACTGATTATGTGACTCTTCGAGACCCATCTTTAATAATTACATGTTAAGAGAGTTACATGCTTAATTAATTAAGCCATGCTTTCTTATGGATATTTCAGAAAGCTTTCAGATTACAGCCATGTTAGTGATGATGAAAGTGTTGGAAATTTCCAGCCACCTTCTTCAAATTTTTGTGAAGGTACTTGTGATTTTTCAGTAGAAAATCATATTTGTGTAGGTAATTACCTGAGGCAGTGAGATATTGAATGCAGATATTTATAACAGTCATTTCCAACCATCAAAAAGTGGGCAAAATTTCATTTCCACATCTGGAATTTCCTCTCATACTTCATCCTTCAACTTGTTTCAAGACATTTTGTTGTTGGAGCAGCCTGTATCTTTGATTTTTGGAGTTGGGAATAATATTTTATTGTAGATCAGCCTTTGGAGAGGCATTTTGAAGACACTTCTCAGGTCGATGAAATGCTACTATAAACCTTTTTCAACCTGTATTTTAGGTCTTTTAGCATGTGTTATAACATGCTATCCGATTTTAGATTTTTTGAGATTACGTTTAGATGGTTGCATTGACAATTTGATTTCAATTAGGTTCTTGCGTCATCCTATGCGAGCACTAGTTTATTTTCATGTATTTTTGTCATTGTTGTAATGAAAATTTGAACTCTTGGTGATGTATAGGTTGAATGTGAAAAAATGAAAAATAAAAATAAAAAAGAGAGTATGTGGTTTTTGTGTATGTTAAATTGTATCCATCCCTTCACATTGTCTTGCTTTTAATTTTTTCTTGACATGGTCAACCAAAGAGTTTTAGGGTTCTCATGCACTCCCAAGAAGAGTTAATGTCCCTAAGTTGGAGTTTATTGCTACAAACTAGCCCCTTGATGCTTGTGATTTTATATCATAAATTGGTGTACTAAGATATCAAACTACTCTATTATTATAATAATATTTTGACCTGTCCTATTCTGAGGGCCGTGGCTTCATAAACCAATCGTATCCCTGTCTTCAAGTTTTTTAATGTAAGCCAAAATAAAACCCTTAGCATAGAAGTTAATAAAGGAATTTATAGTGCAGTTTAGGGTTACTAATGTCTCCATTGCCTTGCTGCTTTGTAAGTAACCGTTGAATCAGCAGATGATGGTTCTATATTTGTAGTTCAGGGTTCTGGATATTGTCTGCTCAGAGGCGGCAGTGAGCACCGACTATTATCCCTGCATTTGGTCTGTAGTAAGGAAAGTTATTAAGCTATAATATATGATATTTATCTGGTTATCAAACAAAGAGACATTAAGAAAAAGCCATACCAGATTACATTTAATGAGCGATAGCAAGAGTATTTGGTGATTATAGGGCTTAGTATTTTATAAATAAGCTGTTTGCTATGATTTCAATGAGATGAATTTTATTTTATGAAAGTGTTTATATAGGCTATTTATGTTGTTATCAAGCAAGGAAACATTAAGAAAAACCTAGACCAACTTACAGTCAGTGACCAATAGGAAGAATTCTGGGAGATTATGGGGTTTAACTTAGTATTTTATAAGTAAGGTTTTTGATATAATTTCAATGCGACGAGTTCTATTTTATTAAATGTTAATATACTTGCATATCTATCATTCGTACGGTGTTGTTGGCTGGTATACTTTGTTCATTCCATGTATATAGAAACGTTCTCTTCTGATTTTTGATTGCAATGGCCAAGAAATGAATGTTTTACTTGTTTTGCAGGTGCGCAGCATGAAAACTACTGTTCATTTCATTCTTGAAGCATTGCGAAGCTCAACTGTGGTTGAAGTGCAGGTTTGATATGCATGTGTTTTGAGATGGTTCTACAATCGTATGCATTTGATGTATAGTCACGTGAAACAAAGCACCTCTTTTTGGCACTAAGTTGCATTGGCCTGCTTTTTATGTCTGCTGACATGCATTTGCACTGTCTTTGGCAGGGTGATAAGATAAGAAAGCGAGAGGACTGGTTGACCTGGCTTCTACCTTCAGGACATAACAATTCTGTGTCAAGCACAAAGTTTCATCAAAACACTACTGATGACAAGGTTACAAATGATGTCAAAAGTGCTGAGTTAGATCACAGAAGCAAATGTGATACATCTGGAGATAATGCCACCAGTAGTAAAAATAAGAATATGGTAGTACCTATGCAGGATGGTTTTATTAATTCCTTAACACTGAGCTCATCCGATGCTTCTAATGGGAAAACATTAGCTAGCAGCGGAACACAACATTCTGGAACTTGTGATGGTGAGAGTGATGTTCATGGGGCATGTAGCTTGGATACAAGTTCTGATAACAGACTTGTAGAGCTAAGCAGGGCTGGGAGAGGTTCATCTGATAGGGATATATCTGATAATATTCAGGATTTTAGGTCAAGTAGTAGCACAGGTATGGAGTCTTGCTCTCAGCAAGCAGATGTTTCCAATCAAAAAGATGTTGCTAATGCACAAGAAAGGACTGGTGTCTCAAGTAGTTTTGACACTGATGGTTTTGATATATCTTTATCTTCCAATGGGAGATCTGGTGGGCAGAAAAAAGGTGGCTTGTCAAAAGCCTTTGGAAAAGTTTCTATATCCAGAAATGAGGAAGATACCTTTCTGCTTGATGAAGAGGTGGAGTCTGAGCAGTTGACCAAAAAGGACAACCTACCACCATTCAAAAGGTGAGTTTTCATTTCAAACGATATTAACAGAGGTGAAGCTAACAATAGTTCGGTATCCATATTGTGTGATGCTGTCTACAACCCGAAATTTCTTTGGAGGATGAAGATTATAAAATCCAGAGGCAGCAGAAATGATTCAGTAGATACTTGGGCTGCTGCATTTTTTATTGAAAGCACTCTGGCTATTCTTTGTTGACGATTACTACAATTTGCAGTGTTTAACATGATGATTGTGAGCTAATAACTCTCCATTGCTTCACTGGGGTAAATCTTTTACCATGTTAATTTTTTCTGTATGGTATTATGTGTAATATGTTTGTTTTGCATTCAACAGTCGGACTGATGACGACGACGATGAACCAGATGTAAATGACCAGGATGTGCACCGACTGATTATTGTGACACAGGCATGATAACACTTATTGCCCTTTCCTGCTGGATAATGTGTTTATTGGAAGATTTGCAGTGCAAGGACAATGTCATTTGTTGAAGAGCTTATATCTGAACTATTTGAGGCTTTTTTACTGTTATTTGAAGGTCATATGGTCATGCCTTTTCATAATTTTGTTTTTCAGCCTTTTCACCCGAGAATTAGCCTATTAGGTTAGACATGTTATTTTTAATGTTTCCAGATCTTTGAATGTATATTAAGAACTTTTTATTTTCCTTCCATTCTGTGCCTTAATTTTGATGTCTATGAAAGAGGTCTACTATGTGGAATGTCAAACTAATCTATATGGTTGACTGTGCAATTATTAAAAAATATTGATAAGTGACTTTTTCTTCTACATAGATTAAATTTTAGTAGAGAAAGGTTGGTATAAAAGAGATTATGCCATACACTTTCCTGAGCTTTATCTGAACTAGGTTTTGATATTCAACATTTGCCCATCCAGAGCATGTTAAATATATTTAGGGTCAGATTCAACTTTTGACCCTTAGTTTAAACTTTATATCAGTGTGAAAAAAGTCGAAGTCGGAAGGTTTTAGAAGAAGTTGGCAAAATAATTTTTTTTTGTTTGAAAAGTTGTCAAAGTAACTACCTCATTCAAGATATTTTGGAAATACTCCCGATTTTATCCATTTTTTTTTCAATTTAAAAAAAAAATCATTAAAGAAACTACCTCACTCATGATTTTTTGGAAAAACTCTCAATTTTATCCAGACTTTTTTGATAAAATCCCGACCTTTTCGTTTTCCAAAAAGTTGCCAGAAAATTGGTCGATAAAATCAGCTAGCTAAAAAAATCGGACTTTGCTGATTTTATCACGACTTTTTCCACACTGTAACTTTATGTCTGCTAGAATAATTCTATCTATATTACTGATAGCCAGAAGCCACAAAAATACAACATCTATTATTGGCGTGGCCAATTTAAACGGCTGAAGGAAGGGCAGCCTTCTTCTGGTTGCCCAATTTAAGGACCATACTACTCAGTTAGTACGTTTCTATTACATTTTCTTTTATTTCAATCTCTCTGAAGCATACTGCATTGAAACTGCTGGTGTCTTTGGCAACCCTATGTGTAATTTCACAGGTATGTCGACTGAAGGGACTGGATCCTTTTTCTTTTATGAATGATCCATCTTCTGGCTAATCTGCTTCTCCAGAAGGGGGAAACTGTGCAGGGAGAATGGCTGCAGTCTCCTCAAATCGATCGAGTCAAAAGCATCATTGATACTGTCCTGGTTTGGAGCAGAGTAATTTGCAGTGGCAGCAGGTTGATCCTTGATTGGTTCCACCAAGTCCTTAGACCAGGTGAAATTGTGATTCCTTTGGACTGTTAATTTCTGAACCGAGCAACCTGGCAATTAGCTCTGATTGGATTTACATCTATTGAATAGAAGCACAGCTGACCCTTAACAAAATTTTGAGCAGATGCAATAAAATAACTGATCTCATATAGACGTATGAACACAAATTTCTGCCCAATCACAGCTCTTCATTAAAATATCTTCAGAACCTATTTGGGCTCCCTCACTAGGAAAATGGTTCTTTGATGAAATTACATGTACACCAATAAACCTGTAGTTATCCACATGATCAAGCCCCAAATCTGTCATTTGATCTTCCTCGGCTGATTTGTGCTGATCTCGATCTGTCTCCCTTGTTACTCCTTGCACCTTCCTTGGACCTGCCACACTTGAGTGGAAGTCTTTCTCCACTGTCGCTGAGATGTCTTCCTCTCAGTGCTGTGCCACTGTATGGTATTGTTGTCTCCTCCCTTGGCCAAAAAAATATGGAGCCAATTTGTTTTTCCCTTCTTGTTTAACGGATAAGTGTTTGTAAGGTCGGAGTATTACAAATTCCCAATCACCTTCTTCGAACTTTCTCTCTGATCTATGTTGGTCTGCTTGTTGTTTCATTATATTTTGAGCTGTTGCTAATTGTTCTTTTAATATTTTGATGATTTATTTCTCTTCACCAATTTGATTTGTTTTATAAATTATTTTTTATATAATTTATTTATATCTCCTTTTTTTACTTTTATTTTTATTTCTTGTAGTTTTCTTTGTCATAAATATTTTTTTTTTAATTAATTTTTATTTATTTTTAAATGGCCAAGCCTCTTACTAAATCAGCAAATGGAGTAACCCCAAGCTCTCGTAGCGAAACGCTTTAACGACAACAAGGTTGACGAATTTGATGATCAAAGACCTTGATCAGAGAAGGTGGCTTTGTGCAGTGGTTAAGTAGCTTAGAGGACCGAACAACTCTAATACCAAATAGAACGAACAAAGTTCGTTCTTAAGTTACTTCAGAAGACTGGAATGTGTAGATCTCCATTGAGATACAATAATATGTATTAAAATGTATGAATGAGATTGATGTTACAAATGAGAATGAGGGCATGCTTTTATACCCTAGGCGGGTACCTCTTCAAGGAAGGTCATGTCTCATATAGACATACCTCTTCAGTACAAATTACTAATTAGCTAATCTTTATTACAATTATCATCATTATTTATATTTATATTATTTATATATACTTTATTCATAACATTGAATAACATGTTTATTCCTTTCATTATGCAAGCTACACCTATTTCTGCTAATTCTTTGCTAAGATTATAATCTTGTTTATAGGTTCCTCTATCTTGGAATTGGGGAAGTTATCGGTTGAACCATCCACCTTATTGCACCAAAGAAGCATAAGTCCCACTTGCATCATGTGCTTCCAATTGCCTTGTAAAGGGCCACTAACTCTCTCTTCTTTCCTCCTCTAAATTCTAAAAGATTCTTCAAGCATTCCAATGGTTCAATTTATAAGCATTTCATTGATATATCTAACATTTGAAGGCTTTTTATTTGTTGTTGTCCTAACAAGAGTCAAATTAGCTACTTGGCTTTTCCTTAGCTAAATAGTGTAGGGATCTAGCACTTAAATTTTAGAATTTGACTTGGTGATTTTAAGTTTCATATATTAACGATTTCTAGTGTTCCAAACTCATTTTAAGCAGTTTCTATGCTAATTTGCTTGTCGGTTTTTAATAGGCTTTCGGTTTTACAGAGGAAATGTTTGCGAAATTTTATCAGCATTGAAGATTTGAATCTCCTAAAGGAGTCCTATAACCATCAACCTTTATAAAACGATAATTATACTAGCATTGTAACATCACAACTATCTTTTTGATCCCTTTATTCATAAGGGACTCCATCTTTCATCCCTTTGAGGGATACCATCAAACATTGTAACGACTTGGAAGCTAGGAGAGTCTCCTAGGCACCCCCCCACTCTGTGGGGATCTCTAGTGCGGTTGTCATGGCATGATTCCATTTGGGATTAAAATTAACTATTATAATAGTTTAATCACACAACATTAGATTAGCTTAAGTCTCATTTATTAGTTTAGATTTCAATTCTTGCTCCTAGATTAGTTTCATTTTTTTGCGAAGTAACGAATCCCATCAGAGTCTTTGTGCTCATGCCATTCCAAGTTTTCCTTGATCTTTGCATGTGACCATAAAGAGTTTGTTGCTATGTTGTAGGAAACAACCCCCATGGTGGTGTTCTTGTATCTGAAACTCTTCAAAACTCCAAAACACTGTCGAAACTTGGCTGAAACACCTGGGTTACGTTTCTTGATTTGGAAATGCCACCGTAACGCTGTTGAAACGTTTTGGCCCAAATATGCCCCGTTTCTGCCCAATTTTGCCCCATTTCAGTGACGTTTTTGCTTGTGTGGGCTCAGTCAAGCACCCAAGAAGGTTGTGTTGCCCTTCTATGGCCAAATAGATTTAATATAACACTAAATTTAATGTCTAATCACTCCACAAACTAATTTATCTCTAATCAATCCACGCTTTAGTTCTGCTAAAAAAACAACTTGTTCTATTTTTGTTAATGAAGATGAGGATTAGGATTATGAGATATGTAATTGTACTTGTCATCAACTCATGTTATATTTCATTTTCAGCACATATAGCCAAGTATAAAGGCCGATTTTGGATGTAAAGCCTCATGTATAAAGGTTGATTTTCGAATCCTGGACGTTCAACCTCATTTATAAGGGATAATTTTGAATTTTGAATCATTAAATCATCTGTGAGAGTTAACATATACTGGGCTTTCCTTCTAAAATGTTGTTTATGTGTCTCGTTCTTTCTTTTTCCCTTGGAAGATGTGTTATTAACTAATTTGTAAAAAAAATTAAGTACCTACATTCATACATTCAGACATTTCCATTTCGGGGGTCATGCTTCCAACCTTAACCGTTTCGGAAATTTCCAAACATTTCAACGTTTCATGCAACTTAGGTTTGTTGGTTGACTTACTTTAATAGGGAAAACCACTTCTATTCTACTTATTGTGAGATTGGGCGAAATTGGTAAACACTTGACTTGTGAATTAGGGAAGGGGCTTGTTTCCCCTAGTGTTGAATCTCGCTACAAGCGGGTTGACCTGTGGACTCTCATGAGTCCTCATTGAAGCGAAGCTTCTTCTTGTAGGATCCCCTTGCAACTTTCCTTAACCCATCGAAGATAACAGTAGAAGAGGAAACACACCTTAGTTAGATTTACTTCATTGCAATTACACATCTCAAATTGTGCACCCATACAGATTACCACATATCTGCCAGTTTACATTTATTAATTAATCTAAATCCAAGTGAAATCTGACTCAACTAAAACGTATGAAGAACATTACACTTTCATGGCGTTTTACTTGGTTACTTTTCATTGCCACATTTATTTTTGGCATTTCATTTCCAAGTTTCAAGCATAGTATCTCACTTTAAACATCTACTCTCGCAAGGTCTCTTTATTTTGGTATTGGTCTCTATTACTTCATCATTTGCTTAAGCATCTTTTATTCCATTTGATTATCATTGCTATATCCCTTGTTTATGGATGATTATGGTTATTTCATGTATTTGTGAATTTATTTACTTGTTGATGGTTGAATGTGTTTTGGGTAATTCATTTAACTCCTAGATAGTTCTTGTTTAACTTAGTTTAATCAAGCCTTAGTTTTGTTTCTCATAGGTACTACCCCCTTGGCTTCGCTAGGATTTAGCCTAGACGGAGGAGTTGAGAATTGAGTGACAACTTCTCAACTCAAGACTTGCCCCCACAACCACACCAAGCGGATTAAAGATTTTTCCATGTTAGCCCAGGTGTGGATTAGGGGACAACATTTTTTGGCACCATTGCCGAAGATTGATCTTTTTAGACCTAGAATATGACTTGTTTTCCACTTTTTGGTTTTTTGTTTTATGCATGTAACTCTGGTTATTAGAGCTTGATACGTGTTCCGACGATTTTACTTACTAAAAACACTTTAAGGTATTGTACGAGAAGAAATACACTTGGTTTGATTAACCCCCTTCTTGAACCTGAAAGGGTTTATCGATGGAGATTGAACAAATTTTCTTCTCATAGACTCCTTGAAAGTCTTGGAGATGAATAAATCCCTGATATCCACCTACTTTTTAACTAAGTAGAAGCAAATAACTCTCAGGAAGAAATGGATGATTTGTATAAATCCATTGATTTTTCTAACATTGTTGGTTATCCAAATGGTATTCTTGACTAAGCCCTTGAGAAGTTGTCATGTTTTCATGGAAATAATGCAATAAGTGTGAGGGCTTGTACCATCTCATGGAGCCCCAATGCCTATGAGAGATTGCACCATGTTGTCTTGAGCTTATCTGTTCGGAGTTTATTTGAATCAGATTTCAAGGCATTTTTATAGAAGCCTTTCTGGGAGCATTCTTAAAGACTTGGAGCAGACCTGGAGTAGTCCTTAAAGACCTTCTTTGAGTAGACTTGTTGCTTGATTTGTTGAGCACTTAGAAGCAGACTTGTGGCTTGGTTTGTTGAGCAATTTGGAGCGAATCTTGGAGATCCCTTGTTGCAGACTTGAACATCGTTGGAGTAGACTTGAAGAACTCTTGAGAAAACTTTGTACCCTTGAAGCAAATCTTGTATGCCATCTTTAAGTAGTGTTGTATATTTCCAATAGTGATTTGTAGCAGATTTATGTCATTCTAGAATAGAAGGAATCTTGAAGTTGTTTTAATATTGCTGTAATTGGGCCATTGTCCTTGGTACGAGAGCCCAAGAAGATCTTATTTTATCTTTTATTTTGTATTGGGTGGTAGGGTGGTGCTAGGGAAGGAAGTTGTAGTGTTTGTCTTATAGGAGCTAGTAAATCTTGGGGTTGTAGCCCTTCCAGTTGTAGCTGGTAAACTATAAGTTGTAGCTTCCTTTGTAATATAAAAAAATTGTACACACACACACACACATTTATATAAATTGTAAAAATTGTACATATATATATTTTACAAATATTGTATATATATATTTTATTCATTTGATGTGATGCTATTAGTTAATCATTTTGATACTTAAATTGTTGAAATTTACTAAATATTGATTCATGCCCCCTCTCAGTATTTCCAATAGATGCAATGCACCTAGAGTCGACTTTTGACATACTAAGACATTTTGAGGCTTGATTTAAGGGCTTACCCTCCATCCATCGTTGATTATGATGGTTTGAGATGCATGTAGTTCATTTCTTGCATTTTTGGAGCATTATTAGCCCTAAAAGGGAATGAGTCTTGCTTGGGAGGAGTTTCAACCTACACGTGTGGGCCATTAGTCGTTTGTTTTATTATATTGAGCTATTGGGTTGGCTTGTAACCCATTTGATTCATTTACACTCAAAATTGAACAAGTCATAGCTCTTTTAATGCAGTTGATCATGCCCTGGAACTGCCCTTCGATCTATCCTGACTCACCTGGATCTCCCTTGCTGCTCCTTGCACCTTCCTCAGATCCATAACACTTGAATGGAACTCCTGGAACTGCCCTTCGATCTATCCTGACTTACCTGGATCTCCCTTGCTGCTCCTTGTACCTTCCTCAGATCCATAACACTTGAATGGAACTCCTCCACCCAGTCATTGAGATGTCATTCTCTCAATTTCTTGTGCTTTCTCAATGTGTATTCTCCCTTAGCCTAGCCTTTCTTTTATGAACTTGAGTTATGATCGAATCCACAACCCTTATCTCCAAATTGATTGACAGTTGAGATTTGATACTAATACAAAAATCTTTAAATTTTGTTAGATTAACTCACTTTTGTCCTATAAAAGAAATTAGCTTAACCACTAAAGTAATTGCTAAGGTTAACGTTCTATTAGGATACGTCTTCATGCCTAGACACTTAGGCTTGTGCAGAAGTACTTGCTCGAGTTACAAACATCAACACTCCCTCTTAGTAAGCGAAGTGCTCCTCGAAGAGCCGTTTGGAACTGTATGTCGCTTCAATCCTGGCACAATGTCCTTTGGAGGCCTGTTGTCCCTAAATGTGCTCCTAGGAACCTCCAGATTCTCTTGAGCATCCTTCAATGTTGAACAAATTTTCCTGTTAACTGATATAAGTTGCTCTCTCTAACACCAAATGGCGATTGTCGTGTCTGGGATAGACTCATTGGGATGAATGAGCATCTTCTCATTCTTGAATATGTCTACATATCCTCTGGACAACTGAGCACCTGCCCGTTCCTAATCATGACTACATATCCTCTATCCTCTGTGATTAATATTGAGAGCAAGCTCTTTTTTAGTACCGGTATGAATAGCACGCCCTTGGTTTCCAACAGCCTGCCTAACTCTAGTTGTAACTTAATGGTTTCGACCCCCTACACTACATACTTGGCATCATTACCAGGCTCCAGATGTAAATCTGAGTCTCTCTTCGTTGTATTGCGAAATAAATCTCATGCTTGCTAACCAAACTGCTGGAGGTCGTAACTACTGCTGCATGGCTCCCCTAGTGGCTCTCTGTGACGATTTTCTCCTCGACTTGTGGTTGGCTTGATTGGCGGTCACCTCTCATCTCGACTGGGTCCTCCTTTCCTATCCTCGCGCTGGCACCACCTTACAATGATTGGATTGCTAACAGTTATGTCGGCCACCCATGACCCAGCCCGCTTCCTTTTCTTTAGTTTTTTTTGTTTAATTTTTATTTATCATTCCTTACATCTTCAGTCGCTGTTTGCTTGCGGTGCAACATATAGATTCAATTTGTATGTCTTCAGCCCTTACAAAATTAAATCTTTGCCTCTTACAGTTACTTGTCCAATCTGGCCTCGCATTGGCTGTACGGATTTGGAACTCGATGATTCTGGGATAAGCTACCTTCAGAGTTGATGCTTTGATACCATGTTCAATTTCTAACCTTGGCACCTGGTTAATTACTTCCTAACAGATTACTTAGATCTATTGAATAATATCGCGACTAGAGGTTTGACATAAACAAAATAATCAGCTGAAGCAAATTAAATACACTAAGCACAAAATCACATGAAAGTTTTTTTTCCCAATCAAATCTGTTCTTTAATAAATATTTAGAACCTACATGTGCTCCTTTACTAAGATAATGGCCCTCTGACGAATTTACATATATGACAATAACCTGGATATGGATTGTCATTCAGTCTGTCCTAGCTAATCAGGATCTCCTTTGCTGCTACTTGCACCTTCCTCAAACCTGACACACTTGAATGGAAGTCCTTCTCCACCCAATCACTGAGATGTCCTTCTCACGATGTCACACTCAATGTGCCTTCACACTTAGCCTAGCCTTTCATTTATAAACTTGAGTTATGAGCGAATCCACAACCCTAATCTCTAAAGTGATTGACGGTTGGGAATAGTTCTCAACATCACTTGAGATCAACAATTGAGATTCATCTAATTCATGAATGCAAAAATCATTGCCTTTAATTAGATTAAGTCACTTTTTGTCTTAAAAAAGAAATTACCGTAATGACTAAAGTAATTGCTAAATTTAAGGGTCTATTAGGCGACTTTTGCATGCCTAGACACTTAGGCCCGTGCAGAAGTGCCTTTCTGAGCTACAAACGTCAACAAGACAGTCCATAGATGAGATTTTCTCTAGTCAATTAAGAGGGGAATGTCAAGTTTTGGTGCCCATAATTCTAGTGTTAAATTGTATTGATGTTTGATTTAGTCTTGGATGCTAATGCATGCTCCTTGACATGTCTAATGTTAACTAGTCTAAATAGTCCACGATCTTGCACACTAAGTGCAATAGTCTTTTGGGTCTTTTGTCAATGATGTAGCATTTGTGATTAGCAAAGATGACATCTAGATGGGCACAATGCGTCATATTTTGATGAATTGAGAGTAGATTAGGCTCCATGGCACATGCCCAGCACATGGTACACATTGAGAAAATTCAACATGTTCTCTCCAAAGGGAATTTTTCACATTCCGTTTACCTATTGCCATGAAGTCTTCCCTAGTGCCAAAGATCATTGAATGCTTAGAGGAATAAGTTGTGTATTTCGTGAGACAATCTTGCTTGTTGGTGAAGTGTCGTGATGCACATGATTTTATGTACTGAGTAGATGATTTGGGTTGATTTGCTTGTTTTCTGGCCATGAATGCATATAATGGTAACTTGTCTTCCTCTCTATACTATTTGACACGAGCCGTCTGTTGAGGTTCTCCCTAGTTGGTTTTTTGATCAACAAGGCTCTTTTTGCAATTCTTTTTCATATGGCCGACCTTGCCACGATAGTGACCTGTGATGTGCTTGTTTGTTCCTTCATTACTGCCTTGTCTCTTCTTCTTCGATCACTTGCCCTTTCCCTTGATATTGACTTCCAAGGTCTGTTCTATACCATTTTCCTGACTACTGCTATCCAATTGTTTCTGCCATTTGTTCTACTATGCTTATTGCATAACTCTTCAAACTTTAGGTCAGCGTTCATAGTGGTAATGTTGAGGGTCTCAATAAAGTTCTTTCTAGCACTCATTGGCATGTGACAAGCTTTTCAACAGAATTACCACCATATCCCCCTTTTTCATTTTCGACTAGTGGCCAGCAACTGTTCTTGAACGTCCTTGATTGTGAGTAAATGCTTTTGCATTGATGCATTCTCATCCATCGTGATTGAAAAGAACACATTCTTTTGGAAGAAGGTTCTGTTCTTGTCTAATGTCCAATGCAACTCTCGCACGTGCTTCCAAATCAGTGTTGATGTCTAGCCTGTGTAGACTTAAGAAAACATTTAATCTTATTATGAACAACTTGATTAGCATTGCTGTGTCTCTGTCTTGCTCATCATACTTGTCCTGGTCACTACTTGCAGTTTGTGGTCTGGTATCTTTACATAGGACAATATTTGTGAAGCACCTCTACTCAAATATGGCCAACATATGCTGCTTAATAGATGATCTTTAGTTGCCTGCCAACATGTTGATTGGTAAGGAGGCCATTGGTACAGGTGAAAAATGTAGAAATATATATTGAAATGAGATAACAATCCGAAAAGACTTGTTCTTCCCTCCGTCATTCTGCAATCCTAGATAAGATAAGATGAGATAAATTTATTAGTGTCCAACAAATGACCACCGAAGTATATCAATGGGACTATACCAACTAGAATGATGTATACACAAAGTGGGAGCATTGAAGCATCTAGCGTGAAACAGAAAGTAAAGTAAAATAGCCTTCTGATCTAAATCCTAGAAGGTTAACTTTAAAGAATATTAGCTCTAAACACTTGTAGTGGTCATGCAACACTGGAAAACAGAGATTTTTGATAGATCTGATTACAAACAATGTCAAAACAGAGATGTTGAGCAATCTCCTGAGAAATCAACATCGAGGTCCACATATTTTGATAGATCTGCACAAAAAACAGCTCCAATATAGTTAGTTTCTGCTTGGATCTGCTGTCAGTCATGTAAACGACAGTTGAAACTTCTGGATCTGCAAATTTGGGCAGCAATACAGGAATGAACAACTTCGATCTATTTCCAGATAATTTATATTGTTAAGAAGTCTGAGAAAGTTGATATATTGATTGTCTATTCAGTTAGTAGAGATCAGTTTCTGGCTATAAAACTCCCCTGGTGGCATACGTACATGTATGGGCAAGTTTTTCTGTGGTGGCTTATCTGTATGGTTGAAATTCCCTTGGCACTGGGAAGTTTACTCTTTGGCGGCATCATGCAACTTATGCCACTGAGTTGTATGGCTCAACTCTATTTCTTGGTTGTGATTGGTGGCTGTATGGTTGTAAGGAGTGGTCTATACATCTTTTACTTCAAAATTTTATTTTTTTACATGTATTTATTTGTTTTTAATTAGTTAATTAACCATTTTTATTTGCACCTATGATTTGCAAGCTTTCTTCATTTTTTTATTCTATATATTATTAATTTCTCTTTGTTTCAAAATAAAATCAATACCTGGTTTCAGTGAAACACTTTTGTGTGTTTGATGTGTTCCATTAGCAATTTCTTCATCTCTCTCTACTGGTAAGAGTCTGTAAATATTCATGCTTTCACTGTATACTGTCTTCATGGCTTTGATCGTTCTCTGGTACCATACCATGATAAATGGAAAATTAACACATGTAGGAAACCAAGATAATATGAGAGTTATTTGTATTGCCTTTTTTATATGAGAGATGAAAACCTTCTTATAAAAGGTAGAGTCAATCGATTTTATGAATGTGGGTAGATTGAGAAACAACTAAAGTGAAAGAAAACATAAAAGCATAAGATAACCTAATGTTAACATGATTTTGTTGATGCTTATGTCTAATGTTTAATTGACCATTATTATAATATGTATTTAGTTCAACAATTATAATAACTTTCGAAAGATGAATAGTTGCATATCAAGAAGCAAAATTGTTCGTGATAGACAAAAACCTCTGAAGACAAACATTGCAGATTCAATTCATTGTTGTTGATCTCTATCCTGTCTATGTTATTGTTGTCAAAACAAGCACCACTTTCAGAATAATGAAGACTAATTGCTGTGGCACAATTGAAAAATCAAGAAGAAAATTTGGAAGAAGAAATATTTGAAGCTTATTTGGGATTCTCAACCATCAAAAATCACACTGCTAGGAAAATAAAATATTACCAGAAATTGCACAAAAAATAATGTTCAGATGAGAAATATTAAATCTTTTTCTGATGATCATCTGAATCTTGTTGAAATTGGGTAGCATTGGGAAGCACTCTCACTTGCTGTTGGTGCTAGGCCTATGCGAGAGAAACACTCATAAAGTGCAGTTTTATGTGTGTATGGGCTTTGCACCCAAGTTGTGTGCTTTGTACCCAAAGTGAGTGGGTTTTGTACCCAAGGAGAGCATTTAATATTTTAATATAATCGTGAGTTTGATGTTGGAGGTTTCTTGATGAACAAGGGGGCTTCCAAAGGGACCAATGATCAAGTATAAATTAAGAGGCTTGAGGAGCAACACATATGGACAAGATGTAATGGATTTCTTCTTCATTGATCTCTGAAGTTTATTAAGGAAACCACATATTTGCAATTAGGGCAGTAGGGTGTTTCCTGAGACATCTTTTCTTTGGTGGGAAGGGCTTTTGGTTTTTCCATTTGTAGGTGGGAGGGCTAGAAGAAGCCTCACCATAGTCAAAAAGATAAGGTTGTGCCCTAAGGAAGGGCCTACAGGCTGAAGGAGAGGGCTGCAAGGAAAGTAGGGACAATCGAGTGGGAATTTGAGGCCTAAGGAAAGGAGCTCATGGGCCTGCAGGAAAGGAAGGAAGGTCCAAGCCCTGGTTCTGGGTCAGACCTATGGTAAATCACAGGTCGAGACTTAGAAAAGGGAGGCCAAGCCTCTGTCAAAGGCTTGTATGACAAGCTGCAACTAGGAGGGCCGAGTTAAGATGCGCCGTGGGCTGTGAAAGGCTACAAAAGTGTTGGCTGGAGGTAGTAGGAGAGGAAAATACACGGGCGACATCTAGGTTGAAGGCTGAGGGTTTGTGAAAGGTAACCACAGATGAAAAAGGGCGTAAAGGAGTAGGCTGTGTGATAGTTAGGGCTTAAAGGAGTAAATTGAGGGTCTACAGGAGCAAACCTTAAGGGTTTTGGACTGCTATTAAATTTTGTGGCAGATCCTGTAGCAAAGAGACATCTACAACAATGATAAGTGGGCAAATGAGAGCCTTAGGGACTTGGCCTCGACCTTAGAGATTTGGTCAAAGGGTTTGTCATTATATTTGGGCATTTTCTAGGGATTGTAATGGGCCATTATCCCTGGTATGGGAGCCCTTGGATTTCTTGTTAAAGGACTTATAAGAAATTGATTTTGGCAATTAAATTCTGTGTATTGTGCATGATCTAATTGATGGTGTGTTTTCTGTTGGTAAATTTTGTGGTGGATGCTGTAGCAAAGTGACACCTACAACAATGATAATTGAGCGGATGAGACCCTAAGGGGCTTGGCCTCAGCCCTAGAGATTTGGTCAAAGGGTTTGAGATTATATTTGGGCATTTTCCAGGGATTCTAAAGGGCCATTATTCCTGTAACAAGAGCCCATGGATTTATTGTTAAAGAACTTATAAGAAATTGATTTGGGCAATTAAATTTTGTGTACTGTGCATGATCTAATTGCTGGTGTGTTTTCTGTTGTGCAAAAGTTGTTTTATAAAGTTAGACTTTTCAGTTTGTTTATGTTTTTTGTTTTGTGAAACTGTCGAAACATAGACCAGACCTGGGGTCTAAGAGGGAGTTGGGTTGCCTTGCTGTTGAAGGAGGGACAACTAGTCTGTTGGATTTCTAAATAAGAATCCAATAGAGAAAATGGTTTTTGGCTTGAAGATTGAGGACTGGTTGGAAGGGATATCCAACAACAGTTCGTGGAAGGAAAGAATCAGGCTAGTGTTGTTGGTGAATGATCTGTGGGATTATGCCAACACCAAGATTCAACAAGTTTGTGATGAACTAGATGATGGAAGAATCAGAGTTGGTGAGGACTGTACTGAAGGGCTTGTGAAAGTAGTGGAAGCCATTCATTAAAGTTGTAGCATCATAAGAGAAACTTCTAGATTGGAACATTTTGTGGGATGATTTCATCTAGGAGGAACATCAAGATGAGGATATTCAACAAAGGAACCCTAACGGGGAGAACGTTGCCTTCACTAGTAAGTTGAAGAAGGGCAAAGGGAAGTTCAACAATGGTAACACAGACTTGAACAAGGTAAAATGCTTTGCATGTGATGAGTGTGGTCATTACAGAAGCCAGTGTTCGCATAAGAAGAAAGGAGGGAAAGGGCAGAAGCTTGAGATGGCTGCTCTAGCTACAATCAACGAGGATGATTTCATTAGAAGATTCAATGAGGAATTTTCTCCTCTCTCATTTATTTGGGAGCACCATTTGTGAGGGTGCTTGGCTCCTAGACAATGGGGCCTCATAGCTAGTAACAGGAACACGAGAAGGGTCTGAGACCCTGACCAAGTGGTTCTCTTAGATACATGTAACGATTGGTGATAAGAGTCAACATGCAGTCAGAGGAACCAAAGGATGTAGTCAAGTGGATTTCTGCGAGTCCAGGATGTACTTTGGGTATTGAAGCTTAGATGTTGCATGCTTTTAGTCACAACAATTAAGGCAAAGGGATTTGTTGTTCTATTCCAAGATGGAAAAGTGATGCTCAAGCGCAATGGATCTAAGTCTAGCCTAGGGGTGGTTCTTGGAGTTAGAGAACATGGTTTGTATAGGCTAAAGGGCAAGCCCATTCACCGAGGAAAGAAGAAGGTTTCAGAGCCTCAGAGGGACTTCGGTTCTAGAGGGAGTTTACTGATTCAGAGGGAGAGTCAACAATCCCAGAAGGGTGCATCGTCAAAGAGATGAAACGAGACTTCCATAACTGACAAGGAGCCATGGAATGGCTTCAAGGCTTATTAGGAAAAGAAGTAAGAGACTTCTAGTACCAAGGAAACTTCCAAGAAGGGTACTTTTCTTATAGTGGGTTTTGCTTTTGTGATGAAAGATGAAGCTTATGATGAATGTTGGCGAGCATGCATGGAAGAGGATTGTGTTCTTTCCAAGGAACGAAAGTACCTCCCTTGCTTAGAGGGAGTGTTGAAATTGGGTAGCATCAGGAGGTACTCTCACATGCCCTTGGTGCTAGGCTTGTGAGAGAAAAACAGTCATAAAGTGTGATTTTATGAGTGTATGGGCTTTGTGCCCAAGTTGAGGCTTTGTACCGAAGGACAACATTTAATATTTAGTTTGATGTTGACAATTTCTTGGTGGACATGGTATCTTCCAAAGGGACCAATGGTCAAGTATAAATTAAGTGACAAACGGAGAGGCTGGAGGAGCGACTCATATGGACAAGCTGTAATGGATTTCTTCTTGATTGAGCTTTGAAGTTTATTGAGGAAATTGTAGACCTACAAATAGGTCAACGAGGTGTTTTTTGGGGCATCTTTCCTATGGTGGGAAGGGCTTTTGGTTTTGCTGTTTGAAGGTGGGAGGGCTAGAATAGACGTAACCATAGGCAAAAAGAGAAGGCTGTGCCCTAAGGAAGGGCAGACAAGTTGAAGGAGGAGGTTGTAAGGAAAGTAATGACAACTGAGTGGCAATTTGAGGCCTAAGGAATGGAGGTTGCAAGCCTGTAGCATACTCACATGAAAGGAAGGTTCAAGCTGTAATTTTGGGCAATACCTGTGGTAAATCATAGGCTGAGTCTTAGAAAAGGGAGGTTGAGCCTTTGTGGAAGGGTTGTAGGACAAGCCATAGCCAGGAGGGATGAGATAAGAAGGGTCGTGGGCTATAAAAGGCTACAACAGTGTTGGCCTGAGGTTATAGGAGTGGAAAAAAACACATGCCACAACTAGGATGAAGGCAAGGGTTCGCGTAAGGTAACCATAGTTGAAAAAGGGCCTAAAGGAATAGACAATGTGACAGTTAGAGCTTAAAGGAGTAAGTTGAGGGTCTACCAGAGCAGGTGCTAAGGGTTTTGGACTGCTGGTAAATTTTGTGATGGATCTTGTAGCAAAGAGACACCTACAACAACAATAATTGGGCGGATGAGAGCTTAAGGGACTTGGCCTCAACCTCTATGATTTGGTGAAAATATAATGAAATAGACACAGAATTGGTGCAAGGGTTTCTGTTGTCTGCAAATGGGCATGCAAATGGCCAAGAATCTCTACTAAACAAAGTAGACAGAGTCCAAGAAGATGGTAAAGGAATACCCAAAATGGAGTTAGGTAGCACGTTGAATTTGGAAGCAATAGGGAATTTTGAGAGCCCACTTTAATGTCAAGGATGTCTCCAAAAAAGAATCGATAAAGGGATATAGACATTATGCTATAGAGTGAGGCAAGGATGCGAGCCATTGACAGGATGGCTTGTAACAATACAAAAAAGGAGACAATTGTGACAATGGAGAGATGAAATGTTCATGTGAACAAATCTAACGGGTTGAGCGAATGGTCTAAAGTTGGATCTACGTTTTGATACCATGTCAATACAAAAGCATAACTCCCAATTATGTTTTTGCTTTAATGTGAGCATCATTATATAATACATGAAGAGGGGTGACCTTTGGGTTTCATATTCCAAGGTCTTTTCACATTCTAACTATTCAAATTTTTTTGTTTACATATTTACACAATTTTGCCCAATCCATGAGGATTAGATATCTAACACATTTTATCTTTCACCTTAAATTATTAATGTTCACTAATACATCACTACCTCACTCCATCTTCTATTTCGTAGTGATATTTTTGTTTTGCCATGCCTTTCCCTTTTTGTTGTTGTTAGTGAACCTTATCTCTCCTCCAACCCCAAAATTATATGCATCCATTCATTTGTTTCACATTTCTTTGTACATTCTTTTTTTGTTGTCTTTTGTAATTTTTTTGTACCTTAAAGATGAATTCACCCCCTTCTTTTGTATCTACCCTCTTTTAGCTTTATTACCCAAACTCTAGTAGCCCACCAATCCTGTCATTCCCATTTGCAATAGTGTATTGTGTGTGGAAAAGGGATGATGAGCTGCTACTAGGGAGACAACTGCACAACAAGTGGGTTAATAATGTGATGAAGGTCTAGGCAGCAAATGAATTGGTTGTGACAGGGTACAAGGTAGCTGATTGTGTAAAGGTAGTTGCAAATGCACGCAGGGAGATTTGACAAGGATTGAGTGGCGACAATTCGAGATGGACAATGGTACGATGAAGTTGTTAGGAAGCAAACATGAGACGCAGGTTGAGGAGTTAGCAAGTAGAAGCTATGGTAGCACAACCAACTAGACCTCATTGTGTAGAGGCTATTGGCTGACAAAAAATTTGACAACGGGAGAGAAGTTGACAAGGTTTGTATGCCCGGTCGAGGGGGCTGAGCTAGATGACGATCTAGATCAGCCAACGAGTAGTGATCGTTAGGTGGACGAGAGGTACAAGAGCCGTACAGGGGACATACAAACTATATAGTAATATAACTGTGTGCAAGGTTAACAACACAAACATGCTGTGGATAGTGAAGCATCTTGTCATATGATAGGAATGAGGGAATTGTTCCTTAATGTTTTAGAGAGAGATTCAAATGTGCATATGAACATTGGTATGAGTACTGTACATGTAGTGAAATGGGTTGGGACAATGTTATTCTAGCTAGAGCTAGGACGATATTTGGTGGTGATTGAGATGCTATATGTCCCAGAGTTGAAGACGAACTTGCTCTTAGTTTCAGCTTTGGAGGACGAAGGGTATGATGTTGTGTTTAAGTGGGAGCTACCCAGGACACAATAGTAAGGCTTGGTGTTAGGAAGGGTAAGTTGTATAGCTTGCAAGGCAATACTTTAGGTAGATCCAAAGGGATCTTGGATCAAGGATCGATGTTAGTGACAAAGAATGAGTAGGAGGCTTCGAAGATTGAGTTGAGAGTGGGGAATTTGTTTTCTAATCTAGAAGATGGGCTGGAGGTCTCTCCCAAATCTTTAGGATGAGTAGGTATGAGTTAACATTGATGGATGCTCAGGAGCATGTTAAGACTCATAAGAGCATGGTTGGGAGAAAATTTCTTCAGTGCAAATTCCAAAGTAGGTAGCAACGGACCCTTCTAATTCAGAGGGAGTAGCTATAGAAGCAGATGATGTGGTGGGATTGGAGACAGATCCAGGTGGAGGAATTTTCTTCTAGAAGTACTTCCTTCGCTAAGAGAGAGTGTTAATTTTTGCAGCTCGTGTAGGTAGTTTTACACAGACGTTGTGTCTAGGCATGCAAAAGTGGCACACATTCTCCTTAGAACACTTGCTCAAGTGTGAGCAAGTTGCTAATGTAACTTAGCATAAGTCTAACTTAGGAAAAATTACTATTAGTTTGTTGGCTTATTGAGCTAAAAGAAAGTTTGGAAAAATAAAGTAATTTACATTAGTGATTTTGTTTTATTCTTAGCCAATGATCTTAGGTGAGGCGAGATCTAATCTTGGACGTTAATCACTTTGAGATTAAGGGACGTACAAACTATATAGTAATATAATTGTGTGTAGGGTTAACAACACAAACATGCTGTGGATAGTGAAGCATCTTGCCATATGATAGGAATGAGGGAATTGTTCCTTAATGTTTTAGAGAGAGATTCAAATGTGCATATGAACGTTGGTATGAGGACCGTACATGTACTGGAGTGAGTTGGGACAATGTTATTCTAGCTAGAGCCAGGACGATATTTGGTGGTGATTGAGATGCTATATGTCCCAGAGCTGAAGACGAACTTGCTCTTAGTCTCAGCTTTGGAGGACGAAGGGTATGATGTTGTGTTTAAGTGGGAGCTACCCATGACACAATAATAAGGCTTGGTGTTAGGAAGGGTAAGTTGTATAGTGATGCAGGGCTGGCCTGCAAAACCAGGATCTTTAAACTCTCTGCTCATAAACATGCATCTCATCTCTCACCCGATCTCTGATGCCAAAATTTCATACAGCATTCTAACCATAGGTCTTCAACAAAAACAATAAAACTAACTGAAGATCACACCAACCCTATGCACACAAAAATATGAGAATAATTAATTAAGAATTAAAATATTTACAAGAGAAATCATGGCCTATTCATGGCCTCTTATTCCTCATACTCACTCCTTCTCTCTCTCTATCTCTCTCTCTGATCTTCAATGCCTTTGAGGCTACATAATTTATAAAACTTAGCATGATCTAAAATCACTCAACTAAAAGCTCTAAAACTCTACATGCAATGCATACATATGGCAAAAAGCATCTTGAGGCTTTATTCCATCTTTTTCCCTGTTCTAAAATAGAAAAGCTTCCTTATCCCTTAATGATCCACATCCATTGCTTTTTATGCCTAAAAGCGCTCCTAGTTTCATTTATTTATTTTGAGAATATCTAATTAAATCACACTTAAAAGCTTAAATATTAAACTGACTTGGAACTTAGGAAACTAATTTTTAAAAATGCATGACCTCCTATATCTACTATTTACAATGATTTCCCTTGGGCTGAATGCTCCTGCATCAGACTCCCAAGGTAGAAAATATTCATGATCTCCTGATCATGTGCCTGGATCCCATACTTTGTGCTGCAAGTTTCCATTTGCCGCTGCTTTTGTCTGTTGTTCTTCTCCAGGTCTCCACACCTTATGCTGCATCGCTCCACTAGCTGCACTTTCACAATCTTCTGCTGTCTTTCTTTTGCTGCTGCTTCTGTTGCTTCTCTTCCTTGCTGATGTCTTCCTCTGAGACCCTTTCAACATGATTCTTCTGATTAAATCAATTTCTTTGTCTAATAAGTCTTCAGACTGCTGACTTCTTGCTTCCATGCTTGTTTCTGTTCTGACTTCCACCCAATCATCCAAACCCTCTTGTCTTCTGCAACAGAAAACTTCTTCTCTCCTCAACTGAGTCAAATGTTCTACAACAATACCTGCATTCACAAAACACATGTTAGAAAAAAATTCATAAGGCCTCAGTGCCTTATTTCCCTCTGCCAGCATTTCAGTGTACCAATCCCAATCATTCTTGAGATTATCACTCAGTCTATCCCCAGCAACATCTTCTCCGAGAATGCATCTGTATTCTGGTTCATAAAAATAAAGCTCTTTATCTTCATTCATCTCTGCCTTTATATTCTGAATCCTTATCCTCTGTACTTCTAGTCTCTTCTCCAGAACATTTAACTCCTGCCATAAATTTGTCATCTCCTTTGAAAAGATTTCTGTACAATCTTCAATACTTTCCCAAGCTAAGCTTCTTGTTGTTACCATCTCATCACCTGCATATAAACTCTCAGTTTGCATAAAATGTTCAACAGTATCAACTGTTACTTCCTCTGCACCTGCAAATATACACAACTCATCAGTGTTAAAACTGCAAGACCTTTTATTTCTGACTTCTTTCTTCAACACGTTCCTTTTAATATATCTGCATGTGGGATTTTCAACCTCCAACTCTGGCGCAAGAACTCTAAGTCCCTTTTTCAACAAGGCAATCAGAATTTGCCTTAACCTCTTCTGCAATTGTCGCCAGATCACTCTCTTTCCCTTCAGTGGGAAGAACCAATTTTCTTTCTGCTTTTCCTGCTCCTGCAGCCGTTCTTCCAGTGCCTGTGACTGTGCCTTTATTTCTGCAATCTCTCTTTCTCGAACTCCTGCAGTCATCTCATCTCTGTGGCTTCTTTTTGAACCTCTGCTTTCTCCTTTATGACTTTTAGTAGTCTTCTCCATCGCCATAAGTTCTTCAGCTATGCGTTGCATGAAGCCTCTGCCACAGCAAGCTCTCTTGCTGCCACTTACCTCACCAATCCTTTCCTCCGGATCTGGCCTTTTGGTAATCATTGGTCCTCTGCTGGAACCTTTTGAGCATCCTCCACTGCTCCTGTAGGCTTCTCCCATCTACAACTTTATTCAACCTCTGTTGAATCTTCACGTTCTGCCACATTCACTTCTCCTTCTTCCCACTGAGATTTCTTCACTCTTCCTGTAGATCAATATTCATCAGTCCAAAAATAATCACATGCAATTAACAAAAAAAACACTTGAACCATCAAAGGAAACTGTTCCCGCTCTGATACCACTTGATGCAGGGCTGGCCTGCAAAACCAGGATCTTTAAACTCTCTGCTCATAAACATGCATCTCATCTCTCACCCGATCTCTGATGCCAAAATTTCATACAGCATTCTAACCATAGGTCTTCAATAAAAACAATAAAACTAACTGAAGATCACACCAACCCTATGCACACAAAAATATGAGAATAATTAATTAAGAATTAAAATATTTACAAGAGAAATCATGGCCTATTCATGGCCTCTTATTCCTCATACTCACTCCTTCTCTCTCTCTATCTCTCTCTCTGATCTTCAATGCCTTTGAGGCTACATAATTTATAAAACTTAGCATGATCTAAAATCACTCAACTAAAAGCTCTAAAACTCTACATGTAATGCATACATATGGCAAAAAGCATCTTGAGGCTTTATTCCATCTTTTTCCCTGTTCTAAAATAGAAAAGCTTCCTTATCCCTTAATGATCCACATCTATTGCTTTTTATGCCTAAAAGCGCTCCTAGTTTCATTTATTTATTTTGAGAATATCTAATTAAATCACACTTAAAAGCTTAAATATTAAACTGACTTGGAACTTAGGAAACTAATTTTTAAAAATGCATGACCTCCTATATCTACTATTTACAATGATTTCTCTTGGGCTAAATGCTCCTGCATCATATAGCTTGCAAGGCAATACTTTAGGTAGATCCAAAGGGATCTTGGATCAAGGATTGATGTTAGTGACAAAGAATGAGTAGGAGGCTTCAAAGATTGAGTTGAGAGTGGGGAATTTGTTTTCTAATCTAGAAGATGGACTGGAGGTCTCTCCCAAATCTTTAGGATGAGTCCGTATGAGTTAACATTGATGGATGCTTAGGAGCATGTTAAGACTCATAAGAGCATGGTTGGGAGAAAATTTCTTCAGTGCAAATTCCAATGTTGGTAGCAATGTTACCAGAATCGGAATCGACAATAAATCGGCGAGGCAAAAGAGCGAAGAGTTTTAATCGGATCGGGAATAAATCGGGAAAAAATCGGCAAAAAATCGTTGAATTCATTAAATAAAAATATACACATATATTGAATTAAAAAAACCATTTTTCATTAATATTTGGTAAAGGCATGTCCAAACAATGCATAATATCAATAGATGTCCAAAATATCATGAATAAATAAGTATCTCATATATGTTATGAGTCCACACATGATCCAAAGCATTGAGTCTTGAGTCCTTAAAAGCATATGCTTCTAAAAGTTTACAAAAAAGTTAAAAACTGCATACTAATCAGAAAAAAATCAGCAACTAAGAGTCTAAGACTCTTAAGAGTGAGAACTAGAAGCGATTCCATCCACTCCTTCGCTTGCTTGACTCTCAAAGTTCTCCAAGTCATGAAGGCTTAAAAGAGGCTCATCTAATTGAACCCAGTCTGCTGCATTTGTAGCTTGCAAATCTATCTCTTCAAGGTCGATTGGTGAATGATCCATACCTGTCATGAGACATTGAAATGAACTTTAAAAGTTTAAACTTTAAACTATAAACTTTTAAAGTACGAACTAGATTATGAAACCTTCAAATTCAAGCTCTCGAATCTCACCTTGTATTTGTTTGTTGCGAAGTCGTAGATTGTAATGGACAAATACAAGGTCATTCAAGCGCTTTTGTGTCAATCGGTTGCGCTTCTTAGAATGTATTTTCTCAAACATGCTCCAGTTGCGTTCACAACCTGAAGCACTGCATGCTTGGTTTAAGATTCGAATGGCAAATTTCTTCAAATCTGGCGTATCACTACCAAAGTTTTGCCACCAAAGACCTAGCAAGTGGTAAGGGTTTGTGAGTAGGAGATTAGAAGTACTAAAAACTTAAAAAGAAAAGAAAATTTAATAAAGCATTTAACATACAAAATAAAGTTTAAACAAATTTAATGAATTGATGAAGCCTTCAAGCTGGGTACCTGGCAACATCTTAGACCTTTGTCTTATAGCACTGGTATAGGCAAACAATTTAGATGGTGCCCTATAATCTTGTAGTTGGGAGAAGACACGACTTTGTTGTTCTGGATCAGGGAAGCACCTTTCCACGCATGTCATAAGTCCTCTGCCAACCTCCCCATCCTCATTAAATTTGCTCTTATCATAAAAATATTGTGGGTTTAAGAAGCACCCAGCAGCATGTAAGGGGGAATGCAATTGCCTATCCCAACGTGCATCTATAATGTCCCAAAGAGGCATATACTTTGTCTCATCATCCCCATATCTTCTTTTGATGGCCTCCTTTGCGAGATCCATCGCTTCATAGATGTAACCCATAACGGGTTTGTCACCATCAACCATCCTGAAAGTTCAAACATTCAAATTTAAAGAAATATGAAACATTGTAAATAAAAAGAAGCTTGAAATGAAATTTAAAAAATGAAAAAGTTAAAGACTTGAATTACCTGAGAACTCTAACAAGGGACTCCGTCACAGCAACAATCTCTTCGGCATCTTTCCAGAAGCCATCATTAAACACAAGTGCAGCAATTTCGATGCCTTCAGGGGTCTTGGAATGTTTAGATCCCATCCACTCAGGTCCCAAGAACATCCTCTTCAGATTTATCTTTTGCTCAACCATAGATTGCAAAGATATGAAATTTGTTGCAAATCTAGTCACTGCAGGTCGAACAATTTCTTTACCTTCAGTGTATATTCTCATAGTGTTTAGGACAATAGTGTGGTTGTATAGGTATTTGGTTATGGATTTCGCCTTCTCCACAACCTCATGTATCCAATGAATCTTACCAATGTCCTCAAGAATTAAATCTATGCAATGGGCAACACAAGAGGTCCAAAAAATAGTGGGGTGCCTTATCTCAAAAAGTCTACCAGCAGCCATATAATTCGCTGCATTATCGGTGACAATTTGTACAACATGTTCTTCTCCCACTTCTTGAACGACTTCCTCCATCATTTCACAGATAAGTTGGGCAGTCTTAACCTTGTCTGAAGCATCCACTGATTTGAGAAACATTGTGCCTGCGGGACAAGATACAAGGAAATTTATTAAAGTTCTATTCCTCTGATCTGTCCATCCATTACTCATGATGGTGCACCTGTTTCTACCCATGATCGAACGAAACCAGCTAGCACAGCATGACATCTTCAACACTCTCTAACAACATATCTGTCCTAAGGCTCTCTGATGTAGGGGCTTTGAACCCTGGACCTACAACAGCAATTGCATCAACCATAGCTTGCCAATAAGGACTTCTGGCACAGTGGAAAGGTATGTCAGAATAGAACCAAAAGTTAGCAATGGCCTTCCTTGCCTGAGTATAGATATTTTTTTTCTAACTAGTGCCATCCAAGGTAGGTTGGGAACCAGGTTTTGTGCGGGGAGCAAAAAAGGTGTTTATGTTTCCACCTCCAGTGTTGAAGGAAGGAGTTGAAGGACTCGCATGGCTTTGAGTTTGACTTGGCCTTGGAGGCATGTGTGGAAAACTTGGGAACGACATTAAGGATTCAACAGATTGAGGTGACATGGGGCTAGTGGTAGAAAAATTATCAACTCCAACAGTTCCTATTTCAGCATTTTGCCTTGCTTTCTTGGCATTTTGCTGCTCTAACATATCAAGGGCCAAGGCTGCTTGGTATTTGACATTGTCGTCAACATTGGTACAAAGACCTATATCATGGCCAGGTATTTTTGCAAGGTGGAACTTGAATCTATAAATGCCTCCACTACATTCCTTTTGGCAAAATTTACAAAGGAGCAAGGCTTTTCCGGGAATCTTGTCACAATAAGCCCAAGCAAAGTCCTTCTCTCTTGGCATTGTCGTTGCTTTGAACTTGTGTTTAATTTGTGGCTTCTGTTAAGATTTGGACTTGGAATCTGGCTTCTATTTAATTTGTGGCTCCTGTGAAAGACAACAAAAAATCAAATTTAAAAATGATCCAAAAATGTAAAATATGCTAGAAATTTAAAAAATTAAATGAAGGCAGATGTCAGTGAACATATAGAGTCTAGACTCATAAACAATAGTTGGTGTGTTGATGTAAAAGAACAAGGAAAATGTAGAGCAACCTATAGCATTTATGAGTTAAACTCTTAGGGACTCCAAGTTGAACTATAAGACCATGGAGATACAAGCTTATTCTTTACTTCAATGATCAATCTCTCTAGCAAGCTATTTCAGTTATTCAAAAGTCATTGCTTACCAAGCAGGAAGGATATCTTAAGTTAATTTGCAGATCCGTGGCACATATTTTGAGGATATTAATTGTTGTTCAGTGGCCCAAATTTTGTGGAGCAAATTATGGGCAGACAACATGAAATTAATGCTGGAAAGCTCACTCATTGGCATGCAATTCAAGGAGCAGTGGTTGCTGCCAGCTGGACTATGACCGAGTTTTCAAGGGAGAGAATCAGAGATATAAGTAGTAGACTGTAGTACCCTTGAAATGTTTTAAATGTTGTAAATAATTTCTCTGAGATAAGCAATAAAACAGTAAAACTCCTTATAACTGGTTTTCCGCTTGTGGTTTCTTTCCAGGGTTTGAGATTAACTGAAAATAATTGTGTACAAATTTATGTGTGTGCTTGCTTGTGTTTTTTAACAACTGAAAGTGTAAAAGGCAAAAGTAGTGGTAGCCTAGTAGAATTTTTATCTGAATGTATTTCATGTTTATATATCAACCATGTGAAATAGGTTGTGGGCATTAAACAATGATGTGCAAAACAAGCTAAAACTGGAGGGGGGGCTACAAGGACCTTAAAAAAATTTCTACATATAATACAACTGCAAGGAATTTTTTTGAAAATTAGCAGTTTGTCAGTTTCCTGATTAATTTGCCTCAAATTTCCTAACAGTTACCATCGTCTTACAAAAAGAAAGGTGTTTTCCATATATAAACTACAAATTTGTTTGAAACTCCAAATTGTCTTCATCAGTGTCACCATACATCTAGAAAAAGCATGAGAAAAGTGAGGTGAAAACTTATATAATGGTAATGACCACATCCTAACCTGCTTGTGTGCATTAGTAAGAATACTAATGATTCTTAACTCAGACTCCAGAGTGACTGTTTAGGAGCTCGTGAGAAGTGGATATCTAGAATTTTAAGGTAAGACTTGGAGATTAGACCAACTAAATCACTCACTATTAAAAGTGCACGAGTATGCATCCCCTAGCTTGACGTGCGAAAGATGTTGTGCACGAGTATGCGTGCGTCCCTTAGCCGACATGTCCCTGGACTTGGTAAACGACGACAAGTATAACTGTATACCTAATCTCTTGGCGTGAGACATCATTTTTAATTTTAATAACTTAGCATGCGCCCTTTATAAAACTAAAATACGAGTATGATAATGGGACGATGAGTTTTGTGATACCTTTAAACGATGGAATGTATAATGGGTGACTTGCAACGAGTCTCTCTCTTCAGTGAGACGCTTTGCTGGAAATCTTCAATCAACTGCTTTGGAAACTAGCGACGAAGTAACCATAGTCTAGACTCAGCACGCTAACCCTGTCGGCCGAGTCTGCTGTATCATCACACGCTGGCGGCTGCACACTTGGTTACCTGAAGGCTCACGCAGGTATGCGGGAATGCAGCTATGAGGCTCTGCGGCGGTGTCTACTGTGCGGAGACTGTATTATGTAAGCTGAACGTGGACGCGGGAATATGGACGCGGGAAACCTAAAAGCGGCAAACAGAACCCAGAACCCGATAAACCCAAAAATTTTGGCGGGACTCGCAAAAAATAGCTGAGTCGGAATAATCGGCGTGCACGCGAGTGAATATCGCGTTGACCACGAGTCAAACTCGGTCAACGCGATTTGAATCGGGAAGATTCAGAACTGCTCGTTTGCTGGCCGATCCGATAGGGAATCGCGAGTAATCGGAAAACTCGGCGATTCCTGTTTCAATGATATATATATATATATATATAATTATATATTGCACGAAACTTCTAAGAACCAGATGTTTTGGGCTGTACTTGTACATAAAACTTGGTCGAAACTTGGCTGAAACTTGACAATCATGTAGTCATCTATGAGAGTTAATATAGACATGGTTTTCCTTCTAAATTGTCATCTATGGGTCTTATTTCCTTTATTCTTGCAAGATAATGTGTTATTCACTTATATATATATACATATAGAACGTTTCAGATGACGTTTCCATTTTTGGGAGGTGACGTTTCTAAACGTACCTGTTTCAGAAACCATGAAATGTTGCAGCGCTTTGTGCAACTTATATATATATATATATATATCAACTTACATGTGTCAACATCCCCCCCCTTAAATTTCCATAAAATTTGAGGGTACTCTCACACATCCCCTGTGCATCTCCCCGCACCCATGTCCCCCTGTCTCGGAGTCTTGATGGAAAATAGTTATTAATGATAGAGGGAGGGTGCCTTTTTGAAGAATATAGCAGGAGCTAAAGGGTACAATGTTGAGGACTTTATTGCAGCATGAGATTGCCTTACTTGATGGCTACTATGTACCGTTCTACTATTCTTAGTAGCATGAGGGACAAATTAGAGGCAGTTACACTGTTCCACCCTAGAAGTAGTAAAGGTACCGTTATGAGAGCAGTTTTACACCATTCTTAGCAGCAAACATGGAAGGCGCTTCATTAGGAGTTACACTATTTTTTGTACATGCAGGATGCGTTAAACTTGGCAGGTACTCACCTGTAGGATGACGCTGCATCAGTGGGATTTACACCCATTTTTATTGCGAGGGTGCTGGCATTCCTGAACCATTGAATGCTGATGCATGCAGACCAGCAAGAGAAATTCCATTAGAGTTTGTCAAGCTGTTATTGGGGTGTGTAAGAGGACATTTGATTTAGGAGTTTAATACCTATTTTAGGAGGTGCAGCCACTGAAGATATAGTCATAATGAGAGGAGTTACATTTGCTTAGGGAAGAGTTCCCTTTAGGTGGAAGTTGCACTCGCAATTTTCTATTTTAAGGTTTTTTTTTTCTTAATTTCTGAGAAAAAGGTTGATGGTAACCTCTTTGTTCATATTATAAGAGCTGGAGGAGAGTGAGAGTTAAGCGTTGATTGGTTATTCTTGAATCTTTCATTTCTTCTTCTTCTTCAGTCTTTCATTCTTGTCACCTTGCAGAATTTGCAGCAGTAGAGGAGTGATTTTATATGAGTTGCAAGAGGTGATTTGA
The DNA here is from genome assembly GCA_000404065.3 of Pinus taeda. NCBI lineage: Eukaryota > Viridiplantae > Streptophyta > Pinopsida > Pinales > Pinaceae > Pinus > Pinus taeda. The sequence continues at coordinate 68,578 of APFE030636516.1, forward strand.
AGATCTATTAGCTCATGAATATGCTTAAAAGTGTTGGTGATGCAAAGTATCTCTTTTGGTTATCAAAAATTGTTAAAATTGGCAACTAGGTCCAAATTCCATGTGGGTCATCTTATTTATGGCAGCTGATATTTTTCTTGGATCCCTCTCATCGAGAGGTGTAGGATTGATCTAAAGATCATCCGATTCCGATATGTATTCATGGAGTTATGAATTTATTTGTGTTATATGACAATTTGTCAAGGTCGGCCAACAACCAAATAAACCCCACGTGCTTAACTTTTTAGTATAAATAGAGGTGGCCTTCAAGTCATTTCAACACACTTGGGATCTCTTCCTCTCTCTACTTGTCTTTGGGTTTTAGTAGGAGGAGAGATCTTAAGGAGTAACGTTGCCCTGATCCAGAGGACAGAAAGTCGGAACTGCCAGAAAAGCCTAAACTGTTGGAAAAGCCGGAACTGTCAGAAAAGTCGGAAATGTTGGAACTGCTAGAAAAGCCGGAACTGCCGAGAACAGTTGGAATTGCCAGAATTGCCGGGAATTGCCGAAACAACTGGAGCATCTGTCTCTGAAGTAGAGTAGCATGCAAGGGACAACTAACTAACATTGGGATAGTTGCATGGTACTTAGTAGCAAATACACCAAGCATGCAATGTTACAGCTAGCATGCAAGGGACAAATAGCATGCAACAACAAGCATGCTAAGGGCAACAAGCAAGCAAGGGACAACAAGCAAGCAAGGTGCAGCTAACACATAGGTTAGGATGGCAACATGGTGCAACAATGGCACATAATGCAGTACAGTGATGGGTACAATCATGATTAATGAAGCGTGATGAGATGTAGCATAGTGATGATGGGTGCAGCATGGTGTAGTGCGGTGAGGTGCAACAGGATGACGAAATGCAACACAACGATAGGTGAAGGAGTCACCTTGGAGAATTAGTTGAAGCAACATGTCTTCAACTGATCTCATGTATCATCTTCTTAGAGATGATCTATGTTAGATAAGTCAAAGTGTTTACTTCTGTTGTAAACGTACTATATCTTTCTCTCTGCTGAACTATTGAAGAACATACAAGAAGAATTGATCAAGGCTTTCCCCACATTGGGGTTTGTCCCTGGTTAGCGCCACATCTTGTGTCCTCTTGTCTTGGCTTGTCTTCTGCGATTTATGTTTATGTTCTATTTGCAGTTTACTTTAATGCTGATGTGATTGCTAATTTGGAAAAGATATGGAGCTACTGGAAATTGAAATAAATTGCTCTACACATAAATATACCTAAAATTAGCATGGTATCAGAGCTGAGGTTGAAGACAATGCCCAA